>LBNU01039462.1:124506-154148 GCA_014162995.1 Artemisia annua
TTCCCTCTTAGCCTAAAAGTAAGTTGTCCAGCTTATTGTAGTGTTTATTTGTGGGCTTTTTGTTAAGTTTTTATTTTTTTATAAGTTTCTGCACCTTTTTTTTACACATATATTTTTTAGAATTTTTAGTTTTCATTTAATATTTATAAAAAATCAAAAACAGTTAAATAGTTTAGTATAAATAAATAAATTAAATAATTTTTATATTAAAATTTTAATCTAGGATAACTTTTTATAATTTTTCTAAGTTTTTATAAGTTATTTAGAATCTGTAAAAAATAGTTTTGCATATTTCACTTTCATTTGCTTATTTTGTAATTTTACTTAATAAAAATAGTTAATTAGATAATAATTGGTAATTATTAATAATTAATTATATAAATAGTATATAAATATATTTTCAGTTCTAAAATAAGTTTTATACATTTTTAGGATTTCTAAGTTTTAGTTTATTTTCTAGACATTTTCTCATTTTCTTATTTAGTTTATTACATTAATTAATAATTCAAAATTAGTTAATAATTAAATAATAAGTAATTAAATAGTCATAGAAAATAGTTTTAATTTTCTAAATTTTTTTTAAGTCTATAATAGACTTTTTAGAAATTAAATTTGCAATTTTTAGGATTCAATTTCCTATTTAGTTGTTATTTTTAATTGTTTTGTTTTTAAGTAAAATAATATATATAAAATATTTAGATAAATAAGTTTTTAAGCTTTTTAATCACTTTCTAAGTTATTTTACATTTTTAAGAATTTCATTTTTCATTTTTTTTCATCATTTTTTAATCCTTTTGTATCTGAAACACATAAAAACACATTTTCATGATATTTTATGTATTTTAAGGTATTTCTGTGTGTTTTCAGATGTTTTGGCAGTCTAAATGTGATAGAAATGATGAGTATTTGCACACTCATCATTTATATAGGCAATATACAGACATGTTTTCAAATGTTGCAATGGTTCCTTTTGGACCAAACGACATACCTTTTCACATGTAACTGTCATTAACCGAATCTAACCATAATAACTGTCATTTTGACAGGTCATCAATCCTATACTATCAACCCTATTGGTCGAATAAAGTCTGCTAATAAATACTTAATACATATTGTCTGTAGTAACTTAGAAATATAAGCATTTGGACTTATAAAATCCAACACTCCTCCCTAAGTTCAAATGTTGTTCCTTCTGTCTTGATTCAGACTATGACTGAGAAGTCATCCTTGCGGTCTTTGTTTTCCTTGGTCCCTTCCTTGTTTTTGCTTATTGTTCCTTCTTCAAAATGAGTGCTGAGATGATGTTCTTGGCAAAAGCCAGTGGGGTCTTCAAGTGTCACCCCAAAGTGCTCAACCTTTTTGTGGTTTTGAATGTCCATTGCAGTGGTATTTGTCACTAGATCATCTCGACTTTCTTGGCACTTTTCTTTGCCCTTTGAAGCATGTTCTTCTGCCTCATAGTGTGACACCCTTGCTGTTTTATAAAAACAGTTGAAAACATTCAAATATTGGTTGTAGCAATCTTTTAAATCCTGACCAAATTTCTTTTCAAGGCCAAAAACTTCAGCAATAAGAGGAAATTTATTTGAAAATTCTACACCTAGGTATCTACCTAGTGTTTCAACAAGTTTGTGGAGATCCATTAAATGGATTTCAATCCAATTAATTTTGGGTGGTAAGGGTCCTGGTAAATTTCTTTTGAGATAGACAGAATAGAACCATGTATATGCTTTTATGAAGTTATTCCTAAAACCATTCCATTCTTGACCAATTAAAGCATCATTTTCAAGTAAATCTAAAAATGAAATGCAGTCATTGAAAGATTTAATAGGAATTGGAACATTTACACCTTTTACAATGACATAATCATTGTCATCTGTAGTTGTGGTATTCTGTGGACACATATATTCAATATGTCCATCTTCTTCACAGATGTTGCATTTGTGAGTGAAGGTAACTGCCATTTCTTTGTGTTGTTCTTCTTTGTGATCCTCCCTATATTGAGAATCTTCATCAAGCATCCTTAAGTATCCTTCCAAGTATTCATTGTGCATCTGGTTCATTTTATTTGCATCAAAGAAGCAGTCTGCAGGGGTCTTGAACATGGGAATAGGCTTGAACCTATTTCCTTTGAAAGTGAGTTCCAGTCCTTGTGCCTCCATTTGTGATGCAGAGAGAATGTTGAGAGTGACTTCTGGTGTATAATGAACACCAGGGATGATGAGGATCTCAGATCCTATCTTGATTTGCACTTCTCCTATTCCATGTATAAAAATGAATTTCTTTTGTTCCTCATTCTTTTCAACTGAGAATTTTTCTTTCAGTTTTGAAAAGAGAGACATGTTACAGCAAACATGCCTGTTGATCCTATTGCTTACATACCAGATTTGGTTCCAATCTTGTTCATCAGTGCCTTCCACCATGAAATCTGTGGATAGGTGAATGGATTCAGGGTATGCAATTTGGATTTGTGGTGTGTGAGTGATGATTCCAGGGCTTGCAGTCTCTGTGTGACTTTCTTCTTTAGGACAATTCTTTGCTATATGTCCCCTTAGTCTACACTTGAAACAAACATAGTTCTTGTGTCTTTCCAGTGTTGTCTTCTTCTGTGCTAACCTATTGTTATGGACACGGATCTCCTCTAGTTTCTTTCTTAGCATATCTTTGCACTCCTTTGATATTTGTTTGATTTGGTTGCCAATTGCAGTCTCACTGTCCCTTTTGATTTGTCTTTGGACAAATTCGGTTTGAGACCTGTTGATTGTGTTTCTCCCAGGTTTTTGGCTCTGATGCCACATATTAGATGTGCCAACAGATCTCATGTGAGGATTAGCCCACTTGTTTTCAATATAATAGTTGGTGTTAACCATTGTTGCAGTATGTATGTGAATGGGTGAGTGAAATATTGATGCAGTGAATGAAAGAAACTTGTATACGAATTTAGGAGGGAAAGAATAACAAGATTAACTGTTAATGATTGATTAATAATAACCGTAAAGTACAAGTGTTTATATAGGCAATGTACAGACATGTTTTCAAAGGTTGCAATGGTTCCTTTTGGACCAAACGACATACCTTTTCACATGTAACTGTCATTAACCGAATCTAACCATAATAACTGTCATTTTGACAGGTCATCAATCCTATACTATCAACCCTATTGGTCGAATAAAGTCTGCTAATAAATACTTAATACATATTGTCTGTAGTAACTTAGAAATATAAGCATTTGGACTTATAAAATCCAACAGTGGCCTCCTCTTGCCATGACTAAACCACCTCAACCTTCCTTTTCTCATCTTCGAGATGATGGATTCAACATCAAGTATTGATCTGAAAACTCCGTCCGGAATCATGTCAGACATGGCTTTGCCACAAGTCCACCTTAGCATTCTCATTTCAGCCAATTTCACCCTATTTGCTTTAGCTTTCGTGATAGGACAACACTCTAACCCGTACAACATAGCAGGACTAATTAACACCATATAAAATTTTCCCTTTAGGTAAAAATGGACCTTATCGCAAAGTACTCTTGACGCCGCCTTCCATTTATCCCATCCCCTTCTAATACGGTGGGTTACGTCATCATCTATCTCCCTGACTTGTGTATCACCGAACTCAAATATCTAAAAGACTCGTTATATATCGCAATGTATTTGGTCGCATCTTATATATCGCAATGTAGGCAAACACTCAACCAAATCCAAGGCGCACATGTGTTACATTAAAACGTAGCATACCTCCCTAACACATGCCTCGATGAAAATCTATATCTTATCCCACTTTTAGCTTACGATCTACATTCTACATCACGAGAATAAAAAATGTGTCGCGTTAGATAAATAAATCATGCGTGAGGACATGAGGTAATTGAAACCTCTAAGGCTAATAACTACAAAATTGGGCCACTCTAGGTGTTAGCCCAATAAGTTAAAAAAGAATTCAATGGACACCCTTTAAAAACAAAATTGGGTCACGGGACATCTTTGAGCATGTTGTTATAGCAAATTAGCAATTTCATTTTATCTTTGTAAATTAAACTTTATATCTTTCATTTATTCATGCTTTTTATGATTCTATCCATAAACGTATGAAGCATATTCAGATGTTGTACACATTCTAAAATAATTTAGGTGATTCTATATATTACTTGAAATCGTTTTCTTATACGTTAGATTTTGTTGGTATTACTTGTTTGATATGTTAGAGACATAGTATAATAAACTCGCCTCACTTATACATGATCATATCCATTAAAACTAGAAATCATGATTGACCGACATTGTCGTCAAGACTTGCTACATTAGTTAAAATGATCTTTAATATCATGGTCACTTGTTAGTTAACTTAACTTATGTTAATTCTATTAAATATCAATTCATATTTGTCTCATTGTCTGTGCATAGACATGGAGTAATAAATTTTATTTACATTTATTTGGATGAATTTGCCTAGAACATGGCCATGTTTGTCTATTCTAAGCTACCTCCATGCATCTTCAGGCTGGCATAGTTATGCCAACGCACAATGTACATTAATAATTTATGTACATATATATCTTTCACCCATCATCTAACATGATCAACACCAATAAGTCCAAGATTTATATTAAATATCCTATTCCAATAGGCTTGTCAAAATAGTATAATTTGTATCATGTATAAACATTTGCTAGCGACAACTCTCGGAATATCATCGCGTTAAGCGAGTCTGTTAACATCGTTCGGTGACAGCGTACTTGTATCACTAGTTCAGTACCATCTCAATTTAGTGGAATAGTATAGCGAAGGACCATAATATATGTCGATACCATAAAAAGCTAAATGAGTAGTTGTTTTCCAAGGACAGAAAAAATAATAAGTGAAACTGTATCGGTGCACATGTTATTAAATTCATATAACTTTTTGGGTTTTGCTTAAAGGCTATGTTTAAAAAAAATCATGCATAGTTAGTCATAAATAAAGTCGATTAAAAGATACTATTAAATACAGATCGAAAATGGACAGTTATTAATAGATGTACAAATAATTAATAAATGTCTGAATATTTTAAGCATGACTCATAGCTACGTCTAGCATGCAAATGTCTACTTTTTTTTTTGTTTTTTTAAATNCAACATTTGCCTAGAACATGGCCATGTTTGTCTATTCTAAGCTTCCTCCATGCATCTTCAGGCTGGCATAGTTATGCCAACGTACAATGTACATTAATAATTTATGTAACATATATATCTTTCACCCATCATCTAACATGATCAACACCAATAAGTCCAAGATTTATATTAAATATCCTATTCCAATAATAGGCTTGTCAAAATAGTATAATTTGTATCATGTATAAACGTTTTTGCTAGCGGCAACTCTCGAAATATCATCACGTTAAGTGAGTCTGTTAACATCGTTCGGTGACAGCGTACTTGTATCACTAGTTCAGTACCATCTCAATTTAGTGGAATAGTGTAGCGAAGGACCATAATATATGTCGATACCATAAAAAGCATAATGAGTAGTTGTTTTCCAAGGACAGAAAAAAATAATAAGTGAAACTGTATCGGTGCACATGTTATTAAATTCATATAACTTTTTGGGTTTTGCTTAAAGGCTATGTTTAAAAAAAATCATGCATGGTTAGTCATAAATAAAGTCGATTAAAAGATACTATTAAATACAGATCGAAAATGGACAGTTATTAATAGATGTACAAATAATTAATAAATGTCTGAATATTTTAAGCATGACTCATAGCTACGTCTAGCAAGCAAATGTCTACTTTTTTTTTTTTTTTTTTAAATATTATTATTATTATTATTTTTTAAGATGATATTGAAATTCTACTAATTTTTTGCCAAAAATAAAAAACCAAAAAGATAGAATAAAGAATAAAGAGCAACGAAAGTGGTTGAAGAAAAACATATAAGTATTCTCTTGGGATCTACAAATAATTGACTAGCTAGACGAATGATTTTATGAGCAAGATATCAATCAAAGATATAGATAAATAGATCCAGATCTACAAATTATTGCACTTTGTGTGATCCAATGACAATGTGATAAGAAATGGGAAAAACAAGCAAATGGTTCAAGCATTTGTTAACCGGGAAAAAAGAGAAAACCATCACTCAACCACCAAGCACCACCCAAGAAAAACCACCACCCGCCGTTACCACCTTGCCCGTAACCCCTAAAGAGAAGCGTAGATGGAGTTTTCGACGACCATCTGCCACCACCACCACCACAACGGACATTACATCCATTCCAACTCCCTCTATCCAACACAAGAGTGTTGAACAAAGCCATGCAGTGGCATTGGCGGCCTCACCAGAAGCCGCCAATACCAGCGTGGTCATGAGTATGAAGAATGTCCAAGAAGATTATGCTGCAACTAAGATTCAATCCTTTTTTCGCTCTTATTTAGCAAGAAAAGCTTTATGTGCTTTGAAGGGACTAGTGAAGTTGCAAGCATTAGTTAGAGGTCACTTGGTACGAAAGCAAGCAGCCGAGACTCTTAGGTGCATGCATGCACTAGTGACGGCTCAAGCTCGAGCTCGTGCTCAAAGAGTACTAACACAAGATCATAGATTTCATCATGGCGTTAATAACCAAGAATTTATGGAAGATAACATCAAGATTGTAGAGATGGATATTGCTCACACGCGACCACACGTGTATATCTCGCCTGAGCCTTCGGAACGTGGGCATTTTGACCATTTTCGTCAAGCTACCGCGTCATACTACTCGAAACCCGAATATTCTAGGCCTAATTCTACTTATTCTATAGCTGATTATGCTGAAACGGTGCAAGAATTTGGGGCGTGTCCGAGTTATATGGCCAACACTCAATCGTCAAGGGCCAAGGTCCGATCTCATAGCGCTCCAAAGCAGCGCCCTGCAGATCAGACTTGGGCCCATGAGAGACAATCTATAAGTAGTATTAAGAGGAGACCTTCTGTTGAAGGAAGGAACGTGCCACGAGCCGTGAGGATGCAACGTTCATCTTCTCATGTTGGTTCAGGTCCTCAAATTAATAATCCCTACCCATGGTCAATCAAGCTTGACAAGTCAACTGTATCTCTTATGGAGAGCGAATGTGGGTCGACTAGCACTATTCTAACAAATGGCTATTACTCCAAATCGGTTGCTGGATATGGATACTAAACGGATCATTTGAGTAAAGTCATGAAGCTTCAACGACCATGCTGAAAGATTGTTGTTTGTACGCGCGTTAATAGATAAGTACCAAAAGTTTTTATAGATGTGTTACATATGTTAAGAAAATAAAATGTGAATGTTAGTTACTTTGATTTGTAATGTTATTGTTCAGTTGATGATCAAATGTAAAAGATAAATCAATGTGTTCATGTTACTGTTTTTAGCCTAATACTCTAATTTTTATAAGAAATTTCAAAGCGAAGAGTTCAATAAAAATGAATTAAACAAACTTTAAAACGTAGTTTACATTGTCCAAAACTTTAGAGTTGGTTTCTGATGAAAGTGTTGCCAAAACGTGTAAGATTGATTAAAGGATACTGAGTCCGAAAAATGTGGTGGAGGTATAACACTCTATAAGAGGCATTGGAGTTGCTTTTTGTTCTATCGAAAATGTAAAATTTACGTCACAACCATACCACCAAAAAGTTAAAAGATTTTATATGCAATAGGTAGTCGATGAGGTTGCATAGTATGACAACCGATGCTCTAAGGTCTAACCGGGGTAATGTTGCAACTTAGCATGCATGTAATCAAATTAAGGTTCAAACTGCGTTACTCGATACAACTAAACTATTTCCAAAATAAATAAATAAATTGTAACTGGTTTTTACATTTTTTTAACCTATATTATATAACATACTTCTTTCTATTATTAGATTTTTCTTATAACAGTAATTTACCATCCAATATAACTATAAGACACTGGAATAAGGCTGGACCGGTTGCATTAGGACAATGTTCATTAGTGTTTCATTATATTTGTAGTATGTATTATATATATAATTGATCATTTTTAAAGTTTAAGTAATGTGATTTTCATCATTTGATATAGTATCAGAGCGAGGTCTGATCTTCAGACTTGGTCTCTAACTATGAGCGACAACTCTATGTCAACCCTATCAAATCTCTCCACTCCTAATCTGTCACACCCTGAATTTACCTGTTAAATGGCAGCGGAATTGAATTCCCGGGTGTAACGATCATGGGCATCTCATACAAGGTTATATTGAACGACCTAAAGTGTCGTTTTGAAAATACATCGTTTGATCATTAAAACATTCAGAGTTTACAAAATAGGTCCCATAATGGTGTTACAAGTTCATGAAAAATAGTTCAACTTGATCAAACGTTACATAAGTGCATAAAATGAAAGGTAAGACGTTTAAACGTAGTTTACATTGTCCAAAACTTTAGAATTGGTTTCTGATTTAAGTGTTGCCAAAACGTGTAAGATTGATTAAAGGATACTGAGTCCGAAAAATGTGGTGGAGGTATAACAGTCTATAAGAGGCATTGGAGTTGCTTTTTGTTCTATCGAAAATGTAAAATTTACGTCACAACCATACCACCAAAAAGTTAAAAGATTTTATATGCAATAGGTAGTCGATGAGGTTGCATGGTATGACAACCGATGCTCTAAGGTCTAACCGGGGTAATGTTGCAACTTAGCATGCATGTAATCAAATTTAGGTTCAAACTGCGTTACTCGATACAACTAAACTATTTCCAAAATAAATAAATTGTAACTGGTTTTTACATTTTTTTAACATATATTATATAACATACTTCTTTCTATTATTAGATTTTTCTTATAACAGTAATTTACCATCCAATACAACTATAAGACACTGGATTATAAGGCTGGACCCGGATGCATTAGGACAAGGTTCATTAGTGTTTCATTATATTTGTAGTATGTATTATATATATAATTGATCATTTATAAAGTTTAAGTAATGTGATTTTCATCATTTGATATAGTATCAGAGCGAGATCTAATCTTCAGACTTGGTCTCCAACTATGAGCGACAACTCTATGTCAACCCTATCAAATCTCTCCACTCCTAATCAGCCATTTTAAGCTGCCATCACCATGTCGCTAAGTATAAATCGCTTTTCCAAAACCTAGTCATCGTCTGCTATGAGCTCCTAATATCCTTTAGAAAGGAACAAAATAATAATAATCTTTTATGCAATTTTCGTCAAAACACAATACATGTATGTGTAGGGTTTTACTAGGTTAAATCAGGTTACATGTAATTAAACAATATTGAAAGATTAATATAGGAAAAAATATAATTACAAACCTTATCCACAAATCCATGTATATGTTACAGTCGTTAATTAACTACAGAGATAGTTAGGGCATGTGTACTTTTGTTTTGCTCGTTTTGATTACGTGAGTTCTTGTACAAGGAAGCTGCAAGTATCCATCGATACTAGTCACGTTTAGAAACCATTAGACAATTATATCTTGTCATGTTCAGGTGATTGCATATCACCTCAAGGATTTGGACGATTAGCGTTTTTATAAACTCTAAGTCGAATTCGAATTAAAGTCGAAACCCTTGAGGAAGTGAGGGATTTGTTTGTGGGCAGAGATAAAAGGGGGGGGGGGGTACAAGAGGCAAGTGCCCCCCTAGCGAAAAAAATTATAGTGTAAAGTTTCAAAAATATTTGGCTTTTTTTGTAATTTGCCACCTCTAAGAACCAATTTATAATGTAATTTTTAAAATTTATCGAAGTGTGCCCACTTGAGCAAAATTTCTGTCTCTGCCACTGGATTTGTTGTGTCTTGGTTTTGTGTGTAGGTTATGAAACCCTAATAGAGAAGGGTTATATTTATAGCTTTGATTCCTTGTTCAACAAGGAATCCTCCATATTTCATCTTTCACCCTCAACTCCTTATTTGTTTACATTTCAAGTTATATTCTTTATAACTTATTAAATTAACTTAATTAATTTAATTCTCTCAACCCTCTTATTTACTAACTATATAATAAATACATATTTTTATTTGTGATGCATCTGTGTGACCCTTTAGGCCTTACTTACCAGACGTGATTCACTTTATCTATACTACATATATATGAGAACACATTTGCTTAAAACTTAAAAAGCGACTAATATTGTTAGACTAAAATACTCACACTTATAAAAGGCATTGCAAGTTATTAAATATTTAACTATAATTTAAACCATTATATTTGTGCAAAATATATGCCATTAAATAATAAACAAGTTTGAAAAGTGTATCATTTTAATAACTCAAACATAAAAAGCAACTTAAAAGTGTCTAATCTTTTGTTTTCTGCCCCTTTTTGGATGAAGGGACCAGGTCAAAGTCTCAAAAAGTTGATTTTGTTATAAAGAAAATAAATATGGATGCTTCAATAGTGATTCAAATTTCAAATACTCTTTTTTAACTCATGCTTTTAGTGAAACACTCATGCCTTACCTAAACAACCATCCCACTACCGTACTTTCCTTATAGACTTGGGTTAAAGCCATATATTAGCAACGTACTTTCACAAATTTTCAAATCTAGGTAACAAACTTATTTTATTACTAATATAGTCATTGAAACCGGCTAATTTGTGACGATCTAGTAAATATGACCTGCTGATTTAGTGAACTGACTAAAATACCATTGTGTTCTTCACATAAATTTTCATCATTAGTCCTTGATACTAACAGCCGTTAGTAAATAACTTAATATTTGGATTTCTTACTTATTCATCCGTTTTTACACGTTTTCTTTCATTTTTGCACGTTTTCATCCGTTTTTTCACGTTTTCGTCCATTTTAAAATGTTTTCATCAGTTTTTCTCACGTATTGCATTTTCAAGTTAAAATCTCGCGAGTCTTGATGTAAAACATCATTCTGAAAACTTTCGTGTTTTACATTTTTGATGATTCGGACCAGAAAATGATCAAAATCGTGATTTAAAATCGATACAGAAACATTTTTATCAAATGTCAAGTTTTCCTTTAGTATACTTACCTAATCACAAAAATTATATATATGCGAGAATAAATAGTAGAAGTGAATAGTAAAAATACGAGGATGAATAGTAACATGAAACTATGAATTGTTACTGTTTTCATACGTTTTTCCCATTTTCATACACTTTATTCGTTTTCATACATATTATATGTATAAAAATGGATGAAAACGGATAAAAACGTAAGAAAAATGGACGAAAACGTAGAATAATAGACGAAAATAAATAAAAGTGTATGAAAACTGATAAAAACTTATGAAAACGTAAAAAAATGGACGAAAACATGCAAGTGCGAACGAAAACGTGTAAAATCGGACGAAAACGTAAGAAAAACGGACGAAAACGGAAGAAAAACGGACGAAAACGTGTAAGTGCGGACGAAAACGTAAGAAAAACAGACGAAAAAAAAAAAAAAAAAAAAAAAAAAAAAAAAAAAAAAAAAAAAAAAAAAAAAAAAAAACTTTCTAATTTTGAATTTCCGTTAAAGGACTAACGGTCGTTAGTATAAAGGACTAACGATGAAAAAAATATGTCACATAAGCTAACTGATAAGAATAAAAAAATTAAAAAAAAATGACGTGTCAATCATTTTCCATATTCAACAGGTAGCCGGTGACAATATTTACTATATCGTAAAAAATTAGCCGGTTTCAATGACTAGATTAGTAATAAAAAAAAGTTTGTTACTTATATTTGAAAAAATGTGAAAGTATATTGCTAATATATGGCTTTAACCCTATAGACTTTTAGGCTGTATTTCTTTTTTACTAGATGGGGAAGGATAATGAGTTTCACTAATTTAGTAGTATTATTTTTTTTACATAAGACCCTCTCTTTTTTTATTAATGAGTCTATATTCACATGGCTGGGGGTGTTTCTTTTTTCCCTTAGCTAAGGGTTTGGGTCCACAAGGGTTCACACAAGTATTTAATAATATTTATTTTTAATGTGGAGCCCACTTATTTCCACTAATAAGTCAATATCTACAAGTCATAAACTATCTTCCTCTCCCCATTAAGACACACTAAGAGTCATAGGTCCCACATGGCCCCACACATGTCTTGGCTAACAAAAAAAAAAAAAAAAAAAAAACACCCCCTAACTCATGACCTCCACATGGCCCCCACACATGTAATACTCACGTATTATGAACAAAATAACTTGCCGCTACTCATTTTTCTACTCCATTATTTCTTTTTTCAATCAAGGGATATATGTTGTATTTAAACTTTTTTTTTTTTTTTTTCTTTCATATACACGATATAACTGAATAAAATAAAATAAAATATCATATGTACGTACATCTTTTAACTATTGGTGACTTGATTTAGCTTAGTTATTGTTTGAGGGTTTTTGTTTATTTTTGCTTGTCGTTGTATTTTTTTTCTCCTTCCTTATGGGTCTCTATCTTAGAGATCTCTTTAAGTTATCTTCTCTAATTCTCCTTTTTTGTTTGATAAGTTAGTTAGCTTTCTAATATATTCTGGCAGTTTACAAAAATAAATAAATAAATAAATATTGCCAATCACACACTTTTTCAAATTAAACTATGGGTTCTAATCTAAACATTTTAGCAATACAATTTTTTTCAGCATATCAGCAATTCACATTTTCTCTAGTGCATATGTATTTTTTTGTTTTACTTCAAAATACAAATTATTTGGTTGGGTTTTAGCGAACAAAATATCTTGATAAAGTTGACATGGTTAGTAATTATAGGTTGTTAGAAATTATAAACGAATAGATTAGTTTGGTTATCATTGTAATACTCACGTATTATGAACTAAAAGTGTAATAAGTCTATTGTCATAAATGATTCGAAGAGTATAAATACCCCAATCATTGATGACAATGATAACATATTACAAACTCTTTTCAGTTTTACGCCTCTAGTTGCTTATGATTTTGGTATATCTTCTATTATTTCATCTGTAACACACTTCTTAGCCTTAGGTGAAACTAACTTAAAGAAGTAGATATCAGGGTTGGTCATTTCATGCTTAACATACACGTACAACAACTTATGACCTAACTTAACATATTCACTAGGTATAAGAAAGTGATAAAATATAATTAAGTGATCATCGTTACCTAACTCTTCCACCATAGCATCCATTTCGTGAACAAAGAGCTCATCCACATCTACTAAATCAACCAAGTCAAACTTCCTATCTATGTAGCTTCTATCAAGTCTATCAGTGAACCTCCTACCATAGTGAACCTTGATCGAAAACATATCAGGTTCATTTATTGCAAATAATAATAATAATAATAATAATAATAATAATAATAATAATAATAATAATAATAAAGAAAACAACATTATGGTTTCTAGTGAAAATAAACATGATTAGATACATTTTCCGCCATCAAAATAATCATTCAAACAACATATAAAATAAATGAACCGCACAATAACAACAACTAACTAAATAACAACAACCAACTAATAATTGAGGCTTACCATAAACTTCGTGAAGATCCATATCATCCCTTGTTTTACGTATACCCCACATTGTTAACACCATTCCACAATAAACAATCGAAAATTCTTAGGAGAACATGAAATGTATAGAAATATGTTAGAGGGAAGTTTAAAAGGGAAAATGAGAAATAATGTGAAAAAGATGAGGAGTAATTACACTAGTCATTTAGGAGGCTCAGTGCAAAAAAAGTAAAAAAGGACTAAACTACCCTCATGTGGAGAGCACATGTCCTGAGTTAACGCCTTGACCAAATGGCCGTTTGGTCAAAGGACTCTTATCGTTAAGGGTTTCAGAGTCAAGGATGGTTTGGGTAAAAAAAAAGTCAAAGGATCAAATATGAAAATCAACGCAAACCACAAGGACATCAATGTAATTTACTCTAAAATAATTACAAAAGTAGAGTAGTATTTAATAACCGGACCTACCATAATCCTACGTGTATTATCCACCAACACACAAAACACAACCCTACATCATCACCTCATATTTTCCCTCTCATCCAGCCATGCACCACCTTCAACCACCATGATCTCCACAACAACAACCACCACAGCCACCCTCACTCCACCACATTCACCACCACCACATTCCACCCTCCACGTCACCCGTCGCTCACTCCTCACACTCACCACCACCTCACTCTCCCTCCCTACACTTACCACCAATGCCACACCAACACCAGGACCAAAACAGCCAGATACCACTATAACTGATCGTGTGTTTCTTGACTTTAGTGTATGTCCTAGCTACTTTCAAACTAGGACACTTGGTTCTGACTTGCTTTTATGTCCGGATTCTGAGCCTGTGGGGAGAGTAGTTTTGGGACTTTATGGGAATCTTGTTCCTATTACTGTTGCTAACTTCAAAGCAATGTGTACAGGTATTGTTTTAGAATTCTTGTTAGTCTTAAAATAAATGTTCACTTTGATAGTAGCACTAAAATAAATGTTCACTTTGATAGTAGCACGGTTTTAGGAAAATACAAATATTTTGCTCGTACCACTAAAATGATTCTAATACCCCCTAATTTTCTTTTCTTTTTTATAATTTTATTTTTATTATAAAAGCGCGAACCAGATAGCATGGAAAAAATATAAAGTTTGATTATAAGTTAAAAGTATTAAAAACACAAAAAGTGGGTAAGGTCTCTTGTCATGTTAGCAAAGTGAGTAAAACGGCCGAAAAGAAGTACGGAACATAAAATATAAAGTTTTTGACAAGTCAAAAGTAGTAAAAGACAAAAGATAAAAAAACCATAAAAAACTATGCATTCAACTATTAACCAATCACGTCACATTTTTGTTGTAGAACTATTTTTTTAGAAAGCTTGTAAGATGTTTTGATTAGTTGTGATTTGGAAATTAACGTGTATTTTGAGACAAACTAAAATAGAATGTTGAACACTTATCACGTGACGGAGGGAATATATGGATTGGATTATTGGATATGAGTGGTTTCCGACTTTTTGGCTGACTAATTCACGGGTGTGAATATTGTTTTTTAGTATTATGTCAACAATTGGGATCATCTTGTGTTCAAATTAACATCACATGTCATGTTAGCGAATTGAAAGAAAGATATATAAGATGTTTTCTATTATATGTTTTGGGTAACCATGATTTTAGACTTTTTAGCTAACTAATCTACGGGGTGTGGATATATGTATAGGCCAAGATAAGGGTTAATGATTGGGATCATCTTGTGTTCAAATGAATATGATAAGTCATTTTGGTCGATTGAAAGAAATATATGTGAATGAGGTTCCATTTTTGGCTAAAAATTAAGAGCCTATTTTCTTATTTACTCTCACAATATTACGAACGAGGCCTGTCATTTTGACTTTGAACCTGAGATGATCTAAATCCAAGGCCAAAATAGTAGAAAAGCATAAAAAGGTTTGTGTAGATGAACAAACATAAACTAGCATGACTTTGATGAACCAAAGTTTACCATTTTGATTGAACTAACTGTTTAAACATTAATTATGTTGATGAACTTTACGCGTCAACGTGTAAAACGTGTATTTGATAAGGAACGTTTATACATTTTGCTCGCCAAAATGGGTAATTTGTTCATCAAAAGTCCAAGTGTCCAACCCTTTTACGTTTGTTTATCAAGACGGCTCTTTTATAGGCTTTTTTTACGATTTTGGACCTTTTAGGTGATCCTTATTTTAATGTAGAAGTTATGATTCCAATGAAAAGAGAATACCTCTTTAGATATGACTTCACATCGCATAAGTACCAATGCATACGTGTACACCACATAATTCACATGAATACACATGTGCACTCGTTGTTGTATGAACCTTCCCCAATCTATTTATACTAATAAAAGTTAACAACCTAATTAACAAACTCTAATTCTATACTCTAACAACAGGTGTTGCCGGTTTCTACAAAGGAACATTGATTCAAAAGTTATTTCCTGGATGTTATTTTATGGCGGGAAAGCAAGGAAGGAGGGATAAAGGTGAAGTGATACCGCCGGTAAAGTTAGCTAGGAATACTGAGAGTATTGATCCAAATGCGTTTAGGTTAAGGCATAATAAAGGTGGTGTGCTGTCATTGTGTTTATCGGAAAATGATGATGATGATGATATTAAGTTAAATCCTGATTATCATAATGTGGAGTTCCTGATTACTACGGGTCCAGGACCTTGTCCTGATCTTGATGGGCGGAATATCATTTTTGGTTCTGTTCTTGAAGGTATTTTCATCTCATCATGTTATTTATGGTATTGCTTATTGTGTTTGCGCTTGATGCAGCAAATAAAAGCAGGTGGATTTGAGTATTTGGATAGAAGTAAAAGGCATAGGATTATGTGTTTGTCGAATAAGGAGTTAGTTTTCAATAGAGAGTCTAGGAGCTGGTTACTGGATATGCATATTTTATTATTATGATTACACATCTTAAGTCCCGTAATAAACAGATTTACAGAATTGTAGACATTCATATGGTCTTTGGGGTAAGCATTGCTTATTAACAATTTAGAGTTTAGAGTGTTTTGATGGAGCCAAACAGCCTGTGCTTGATCAACATATTTTAGCTGTTTTATTTTTTGTACCAGCTGATTATAAGGGCAATATGCTTATCTGAAATAAGTTGATAAGCAATGCCACACATTATCTCTTGTATTGTGTAGCAAGGTTGTTTTCATAAATAAGCATCAGCTGCTTAAAAAGTTATCCCAAACACCACCTAAAAACCTATGTTTTTCAATAGTTACTTATCCGGTTAGTGCATTAAGGCGTTCCGTTACGGCATAAGGGAATCCAGACACTATCTTTAGCATTATGTTTCGTTATAGCTGAACTTATGCTAATTTTGAAAAGCTAAAGCAGTTCTAATAAGAACTCCCAAACACCCCCTGATTCTGATACTTTTTTTTTGGGTAAAAGGGAACTTCCACCATGGCAAAATAGATTCTGATACTATTTCCTTACTGCAGTCCCCTGTTTCCAGTTCTAGCTCATTAAAATTGCAACTGTGACTATATAAAGAGTGTTGTGGTTTTAGCAAGATAGTGAACAAATAGAAATGAGGTGAAGGTAACATGCTATTGCTTCATATAATGCATTTTGTCTTTTTGAAACATATGAAGTTGATTTGACCCTACCTTCATTCTATACAAATGGTATCCAACAATATAGGAGGATAGAAAGGCCAATAGTGAGACGAGATTATGCTTGAATGAAATGTAGTTAAATCAGTCTAAAACATGCCTGCATTGAGTTATTAACTATGGATATACATAATATCTCTACATTGAAGATGAGGATAGGCATTCTATCTATCTAAATTTGCCTGGATTGAGCTATAAACTTATGATGATGTGGGATCATACTTTTATTGGTTTTGAGGGAATAGATACGCCACATTGCTATGAAATGTGATTGCTTGAATTGAGATATCGACAATAAGAATACACAAGCTTCCTGAGTTAAATGGGAGATAGTCAGATAGCTAGGTATGTTAAGAAGCCTCGAAGCACCCAAGTTTGTGCTGTATCCTAGCAACATAAGTACATAACGACATGAGGTGCCATTATGGTGAATCGTTTGTATTTCTGCGAAAATAATCTACAGACAAAAGATTCAGTTTTATCTACCCTTAATATCGTTTTTGGTTCTGTTCTTGAAGGTATTTTCATCTCATCATGTTATTTATGGTATTGCTTATTATGTTTGCGCTTGATACAGCAACAGGTGGATTTGAATATTTGGATAGAAGTAAAGGCCTTTATTTGAGGGTCGAATAAGCAGTTATTTTTCAATAGAGTTTAGGAGCTGGTTACTAGATATGCATATTTTATTATGATGATTACACATCTTAAGTCCCGTAATAAGCAGAATTGTAGACATTCAGATGGTCTTTGGGGTAAGCTTTGCTTATTAACAATTTAGAGTTTAGAGTGTTTTGATGGAGCCAAACAGCCCGTGCTTTATCAACGTTTTTCAGCTGTTTTATTTTTTTGAACCAGCTTAACTTAAAGGCATTCTGCTTAATGCCAAACACTATCTCTTACAATGTGCAGCATAGGTTAGTTTTAGAGATAAGCAAAGATTGTTAAAATTAGTTTTCCCAAACACCACCTCAAACAGCTGGATACCAACAAATACTTATCTGAAATTCTGAATAGTGCATTAAGGTGTCCCATTACGGCATAAGGGAATCCAGACACTCTTTAGCATTACGTTTCGTTATGGCTGATCTTATGCTGATTTTGAAAAGCTCAAGCAGTTCTAATAAGAAATCCCAAACACCCCCTGATTCTGATACTATTTCTTACTGCGGTCCCCTGTTTCCAGTTCTAGCTCACTAAAATTGCAACCGTGATTATATAAAGAGTGTTGTGGTTTTATCAAGATAGTGAACAAATAGAAATGAGGTGAAGGTAACATGCTATTGCTCTATATAATGCATTTTGTCTTTCTGAAACATATGAAGTTGATTTGACCCTGCCTTCATTCTATACAAGTAGTATCCAACTATAGGAGGATAAAAAGGTCAATAGTGAGACGGGATTATGCTTGAATGAAATGTTGTTAAAACAATCTAAAACATGCCTGCATTGAGTTATTAACTATGGCTATACATAATATCTCTATATTGAAAATGAGGATAGGCATTCTATCTATCTAAATTTGCCTGAATTGAGTTATAAACTTATGATGATGTGGGATCATTACTTTTATTGGTTTCTTCGAAAGAATTGATATGCCACATCGCTATAAAATCTGATTGGTTGAATTGTGTTATCGAGTGTCGACAATAAGAATACATAAGCTTCCTGAGCTAAATGGGAGATAGTCAGATAGCTAGGTATGTTAAGAAGCCTCGAAGCACTCAAGTTTGTGTTGTATCCTAGCAATATAATGACATGAGGTGCCATTATGGTGAATCATTTTTATTTCTGCAAAAATAATCTACAGACAAAAGATTCAGTTTTATCTACCTCATAATTTAGAAGGATAACCTCACAAATTCCAGTAGGCACCAGATGTCATTTGTTTAGTTGTTCACACTTATTGAAAGCACTACAAGTCATATGTCTAGCATACAAGGTGAAAAGATTGTTCTTTTGTCAACGGCATTACGGAAATGCTTCATTATTTTTGCAGTTTTTATCCGTTTTCTGCTGATTCATTGTTCTTGTATCATTTCCTGCATATATACATATGTGATCATCGATCCTAAAAATTTAATGGCTTTGATCTCGATTTTCTTTGCTTTTATCTAGGTATGGATGTTGTATCAGCCATATCTTCAATTCCGACATACAAACCAGGGGAAAGAATCCGACAGTACAATGACTTGGCAGAGTTTTTTGGAGATGAAAGAGCTAGAACTGCTCGAGCGATATGGGATAGGCCCCAAAAGACTCTTTATATCAGCAACTGCGGCGAAGTCAAAGTCACAAAGCCGACCCTTTCACCATCACTACCTTAATCACTTGTTTATTTCACAAAATGCATAATTTTAATTGTAAATTAGCCTCAAAACATTCTCAAGGCTATTTGTAAATGAGATGTACCTAATCTGTTTTATATTTAAACGACTCAACTGTTACAGTATACTGGTTTTGTTCTGTAATTTATCGATTCGATAAAAACCACTTGTTAAGGCTTTGCCAGTGGATAGCAGAAAGGTCTTGACGATTGTATGCTCTGATAGAGGGCTTTGCCGTTTTGGTTTAGCCGGGAGATCCAAATTCATCTTTTGGCTATGATGGAGCGTTATTTGCCCGAATATTGTTACTTCAAGCACACAAATATATAAAAGCACCATTGCAACTGATAAGAATCTAAGACCTGAGACACAGGTTGCACTATATGGTCTAGCCGGATCTAACCGGAGCAATCCGGGTCTTTGCCGGGTCTGGCCGGATCTAAACGGATCAATCCGGGTCATGGCCGGATCTGGCCGGAATAGCCGGGTCTAGGCCGGATATGGCCGGATCTTGGTCGGAATAGCCGGATATGGCCGGGTTTAGGCCGGATATAGCCGGATCTTGGCCGGAATATCCGGGTCTGACCGGGTTTAGGCCGGATATAGCCGGCTCTTTGCCGGAATATCCGGGTCTGACCGGGTTTAGGCCGGATAAAGCCGGATCTTTGCCGGAATATCCGGGTCTGACCGGGTCTAGGCCGGATATAGCCGGATCTTGGCCGGAATATCCGGGTCTTGGCCGGATATAGCCGGGTCTAACCGGATATGACCGGGTCTGGCCGGATATAGCCGGGTCTAGCCGGGTCTTGGACGGTTATAGCTGGGATTTGTGCGGATAATGGTGGTTTAGAAAGATAAAACTTTCAAATTATATTAACAGTTGCATAAAGTTCAAAATGAGTTTTAAGAAAAATATTCATAACCATTTTCGCAACGAGTAGGTGAAACAAAATGCATTTGCACTAATTATCAGTTTGTAAAAAAATGAGTTTGAAAAAAAGGCCTGAAACCAACTTGCAGGATTATGAAGATAGTAATTAACTTGTGGTCAATGCGAGAGAACACCTCTGCAACACTGGTTGAGTTAGAAATCATGCAACCCGCTCTTTGCACCTTAGCTAGATCACCTCCAGGCACAACAGTTGGTGGTGGCTGGTAGTTGATACCGCACTTGAACCCAGTTGGGCACCAGTCCACAAACTGGATGGTTCTCTTGGTCTTGATTGTTGGCGTTGACATCCTTGGGTAGAACATCACCGCGTTACATGAGGCAGCAAGCCATGTACTTTCCATGACGAGATTCACATTTGGCCATCATGGAAGATGGCTCAAAAGCACTGTTGGTGATCTCGGCAACCGAGAGCTGCTCATGATAAGCCTTCTCGGCTGAGATGACATGCAGGAGAATATGACGAAAGCATGAAATGGATCCTGGGCTATGGGACCAAGTTGGTCTGGAATTCAGTCACAACAACGTTTAAAACTCCATCAAACCTCAAAGAAGCGATCAATGATGAGATGACCTCGAAACAAGCAAGCTATTAAGGTTGGTATAGGTGGGATGCTCGATTGCAAGAGAATGTCTGCAGATGTCATAGATAGCTTCATTGTCGAGAAGAATGGCAACATCAGTGTGTTCCATTAGGGACTGAGTGGATGGGACACTGTTGTAGGGCTCAATCACAGATGTTGAGACCTGTGGGGATGGGTAGACGGTGAAACCCAGCTTGGATTTCTTTCCGTAGTCAATAGAAAGACGTTCCAACAAAAGGGAACCAAACCAGAGCCAGTACCCCGGTTATACACTTATACTTATACCCCAGTTCTGTCTGATAACAGCTGTTCTATGTCAGTTATAATTTTCTGAAATCTGTAAACTGTTCGGCGTCAGTTTTATGTTCATGATTTACTGTCCATATTGATGTTGAGAATCATGCAGATACATTTTAGCTGCTGATGTGACGATTTCTCCATATCTATATGAATTTTCTGTATGAAAGTACTTTGGCATCATAATTCGTTTTAATCAAAATATCGGCCTTTATTTTCTTTGATTCTCTTGCCAACTCTGTCTACTTGTACCAATTTTTTCCAGGTTTTTATCGTTGTATACCTACTCTTTTATGCAACTTGTAATTTCTTAAGTTAGAGGTTTTGTATTGTCTCGTATCAACATTTATAGAACACACTCAGGATTTATATGTTAAGAACATTATGGTTTTTTAATGAAGAATTCAAGTTTATGCGTACTGGTATAAACTGTGTTGTAAAGATAGTGTTATGCATAATGATTTTGTTATGTATTTTTACAAACAGGATGATATTGTGGTAAAGCTGATAGATTTCATGTTGACTCCTCATGCTACCACGAGTGAGATGCTTGCAGAGAAGGATCAGGTTTGCATTCAACTAACGTTACCATTGTATTTCTTACTGTTATGACACCTCTCTCATATACTAGATGTCATGCAGTTGAGCCAAGGCAAAAAGTGTTCAACCGCAAGCAAGAAAGGCACATCTTCCTCTGGTGCTACACCTTCTTACGAAGGGTATTTGCACAAGATCCACTAGTTTCCAATAAGCTGGTTGTCATAAGTTGATGTTATGATTGAATCGTTCAGATGACCTCAAGCAGGTTATTGTATATTAGCAAGTCAGCATTTAACTACTTAAACTAAAAAAGCACGATTTTATTTTATTTTTTCTGTCACGGAAAATATAAATCTGCTAAGAAAATACAAACTATTGGGTCTTTAGATATAAGCCAAACTAGGGATATACACATGCTTATAACTGGTTCTGATTTCTCCCTTGTAAGCAACAAGGCATGTAAGCGGGGTGAATCGGTCTGAAATGGAAAGTCGCCAAAAAGGCAACATTCTTTGAGGGGACATCGAGTATCTTGAATATAATCTCAATATCGTCTTGCACATATTGTCACGACATGAAATAACCGAAAACATAAATTCACAAGTAGATAGATAACCTGTTTAATAGAATAGAACACCTTTTAATTCTTTCACTCACTTGCTATCAGCTTCAACAAACTATTTATATATGATTTCTACAGTAATCAGTTATATATATTTTTACTTCTACAGCCATAGCAATATGACTTGCATTAGTGATATCAACTAACGCATGTAAGCGCAACTCGTTTTGAATATGTTGTTGTAATTCTCCACCATATTTAGTAAAGACATCAATCGCCGTAGTTGATTGAGATTCCTAACGCCACTCCAAGACGTCGGAACTCGGTGGTGTATTCTTGAACGGACTGCCGTACGCTGTCGAAGATTATGCCACCATGTCCATGATCTTGTGAATGCACAGGATAGTATTCTCGAGTTGATCAACCCAAGAATCAAGTGCTTCTGCATCAATGGTACCATCATGTGATAGAATATGTTTGACAGAAATATATACTGTAGTTGATATATTTGCCACAATATAAATGGCAGCCATGAACACAGTTAACATCCGGCAGCATGGTTTTTCAACTAACATTTAATTTCATTAAGACATACTGGAAGGGAAGTTACATACACCTAATTTAAGGAAATAAAAACATACGAAAGTAGAAGTATTTCATTTGGTATGCTACTAGAGTTTGATTAAAGCTAAATCGGCGTTCGTGGCTTGCAGGTTTCTTCATATGCATCCATAACTGTAAAAGATTCCGGAGAATTCACCCTTTCCTGAAAGAACAAAGATTCAGTGAGTGTGAGTTGCCAATCTAATGATGATATCAACATACCATAGAGTAAAAGTTTGATAAAATGATATAGATATGATGAAAACTTTTAACGGTGTGATACATGTTCTGTTATATCAGCAAAGGGAGAACACTTCTATTGCATAACAACCCCTTTAGCCTACTAATCCACATGATGTTAATCATTGGCACTAAAATATTACTCCCACCAATTCACATATCGTCACAAATTCTCAAACTAGTGTTTCATTTAGCTCAATGCAATCATTACAAAACGTTAAGAATACTTTATTAGCACTGAAATAATTGATGAGTTCAACGACTTTTGTGGCCGTTTAACATTGCATTTACTTTACTTATACTTTGCTCGGTGAACAAGTTGAGGCTAATTATAACTAACTGGAAAACGAAACAGAGTTGGAGCAAAATCATTACCATTATTATCATCAAGGCCTAACGGGAGAAAAGGTGAAACCGAACTCTCAAAAACAACGCATGCTTCAAGAAATCCATCAAAATATTCAATCTCCGGGGACGAACTATCTTTTGACTTATAGATCACCAATTCCGGACCACAGTCAAACAACACTTTCCCGTCATTTGAAATAAACGAAGGAATGAACGGTCCAAGGATCAGTCAAATAAGGAAGGAAGCAACTTAGTCCAAGAATCTTTCACTCCGTAAACCTTCATTGTCCATAAGTCCGCATGATTTTCATGCGGAGTTATGGGCAATGAAGGTTTATGGAGTGAAAGATTCTTGGACTAAGTTGGCTTCCTTCCCATATTTGACTGGTCCTGGATTGTTGCTCAGTATCCTGTTCCTTTGTTTATTTCAAATGACGGGAAAGTGTTGTTTTATTGTTGTCCGGAATTGGTGATCCGTTTAATAACAAAGCCGGCCCGCACAAGCATTCTCCCAAAACCTCCAAACTCAAATCCATATCACCTTCATCATAAACACGTTTCAAATCTTCCCNCAGGTAACAATACTAATGATCTCAGCTACTACTAAACTCAGACATAAACAGGGGATCTTCAACATAAACTGCTCTCAGTCATAGAAGCAGTCTTGATTACCTTTATTGCACCCACCATCTAGCTACATTTCCCCAACATCTTTCCATCAAGACCATTCAACCAGCCACCCACAATAGCCAAGATAGAACAAATGAGGGGCATCACTAGGAACCCTTACCCTTCCAAACAAGGGCTATGCCATGTAACTTACATTTCCATCTCATGAATGGCTTCAGTTAACATGGGAACGCACACCTTGAGTGAAGACCTACCATTACCTCCTTGACAATGTATTGGATAGACCAAGAAGGATCATCTTTCACTCCTCTCTATTCTATCCATCATACATCATCCGCCAAACCATTACCCTTCTCAGTGTTCAAACCTACATTATGGTACATCTTTATGGTTTAGACCTCCTGATGTTTCATCATAGACTCTCAAACTCCCTCCCAAGGCCAAGTTCTCAAGTCATATGTGTCACAATCAGGTACAGTCATACCAATAGGACTCCAAGGTACTAGGATTTGAACCACTGAATGGTTTGCATATCAGCACATAACAACTATTTTTGTGCAATTCTATAGCAAATTCTAATCACACAGCTAATCATCAACCAACTGTTATGATATTTCTTTGTTCAAAAGTGTTGTATATAATAAGTGTATGATGTGCATAGTTAATGTTGTTGGTACTAGATAAAGTATAATGAGTTTTAATGAAATGATGGTCAGAGAACCATCCTTTGCAAAGAGACTTACATCATAACAACGATTTACTTGTAGCCTTCAACAGGAAGATGTCTGGCGGAAATGATGCGTTTGATTTTTGTTTATCTTTGTGTTTGTGTGCCATATTTGTTAGGGTTCTTCTTGGATTTGATTTGGTTGGCTTTGGGGGAAATAATATGTTTGTGTACTGTCTAAGAGGGTGGGTGTGTGTGGTGAGTAACTTACTGATTCGGGTCGGTGCCACATCATCTTAACAAACCTCCTCTTACAACCCCTCTTCAATCACAAGTCACAACTAACTACAACTTACTCATTTGAGGCCCGCCACTTACACCTTTATTTTATATCNTGTGGTGGCTAGGCATGAGTAGTTGCCAGCATGGAGATGGCGAAAGATGAGTAAACCACACCCACCTTTCTAACCGTCTGTCTTTCTATATTTACATTTACACCCTTCATGTATTGCTCATTATTCACCGATGCAGATGCTTATTATTGTGGTGAAAGCTAGTTGATGTGGGTTTGACATATGCATGTCGGTTTGACATATATGTTTCAAGTTATGGACTCATTTCTTAATAATTTTCATACTTCATACCACTCATAAAAAGTTGGTTTAGATCTATTTCATATAATCATTTTACCTTACAATGGAACATATAACGGTTGTGATTTCGAAACTAATACCAAACGCACCCTAAATGAATTTAACATTGGTTGATCGCATATTAAAAGGTACCATTCTTTGCAAATACACTTACACCGTAACAATTCAACTAGAAGCTTTAAAAGACTTAATAATGATCTTGTATGAATCCACTTACTTTCTCTTTTATTTTTGTTTATCTTCCAGAGCCATTTATGCTCTTTTTGAATTAAGGTTTTTAATTTATTTGTGCTTTTCGTGAAAATTAAAAATAAATAAATAAATAAATAAATAAATAAATAAATAAATAATTGTTGAATATGGTATCCAAATGTTTTTAAGATTTGTATTTACACCCCTTTTGTGTTATGTACCTTGTTAAGATCCGTTTTTTATTTCTTACAAGTTGTTTCATAACCCTTTGAACTTTGGCACATTAAAAAGCTTTTGAGTAACTAAAATCAGAAAGCTACTTTTACCAATTTTATAAAATTGAGGTTTTGGAATCATAAGAATCAAGGTTTATGTTTTTTTGGGATACTAGAATTAACCATTCACGACATAAACAGTAACACGTATAAGTGCTAAACAATCAATTAAACATTTAAATGTCTAGAGTTGCAAAGAGCAACATGAAGAACAATCATATGCTAGCAATTGTGTCACGTCAAACAACAAATGATGTTAGTCAAGACACACAAGATATAAAGCAATTTTAATAAACCCCAAATGAAACCGAGTCTTTTGTTTCATGATGGTCTTTTGTCATAAAATGAATCTCACCAGGTTCCATGAATCTAAACCACTCAGCATCATCGCACACTAACAACATTTTTTATAATTAGCTAATAAATTGCAAAGGGTCTTTAGATTTAAGCCAAACTAGGGATATACACATGCTTATAACTGGTTCTGATGTCTCCCCTAAAAGCGACAACAAGCGGCAGATCAATCTGAAATCGAAAGTTACCAAAAGGTAACATTCTTTGAGGGGACATCGAGTATCTTGAAAATAATCTCAACATGTCTTGTACATATTGTCACTTGATTTATTATGTGAGCTCATTATTATCTTTTAACATAAAACTTAAGAGGTGTTTGTTTCGGTTTATTCTCTAGACCTAAAAGCTCATTTTGTTCGGTTATTTTTCATAAACCCTTAATTGGCCCTTTAGAAAATACATATATTGTCCTCTTTAAGAGTTTGTCTGTCTTTCTATATTTACATTTACACCCTTCATGTATTGCTCATTATTCACCGATGCAGATGCTTATTATTGTGGTGAAAGCTAGTTGATGCGTGTTTGACATATGCATGTCGGTTTGACATATATGTTTCAAGTTATGGACTCATTTCTTAATAATTTTCATACTTCATACCACTCATAAAAAGTTGGTTTAGATCTATTTCATATAATCATTTTACCTTACAATGAAACATATAACGGTTGTGATTTCGAAACTAATACCAAACGCACCCTAAATGAATTTAACATTGGTTGATCGCATATTAAAAGGTACCATTCTTTGCAAACATACTTACACCGTAACAATTCAACTAGAAGCTTTAAAAGAATTAATAATTATCTCTGTATGAATCCACTTACTTTCTCTTTTATTTTTGTTTATCTTCCACAGCCATTTATGCTCTTTTTGAATTAAGGTTTTTAATTTATTTGTGCTTTTCGTGAAAATTAAAAATAAATAAATAAATAATTGTTGAATATGGTATCCAAATGTTTTTAAGATTTGTATTTACACCCGTTTTGTGTTACGTACCTTGTTAAGATCTGTTTTTTATTTCTTACAAGTTGTTTCATAACCCTTTGAACTTTGGCACATTAAAAAGCTTTTGAGTAACTAAAATCATAAAGCTACTTTTACCAATTTTATAAAATTGAGGTTTTGGAATCATAAGAATCAAGGTTTATGTTTTTTTGGGATACTAGAATTAACCATTCACGACATAAACAGTAACACGTATAAGTGCTAAACAATCAATTAAACATTTAAATGTCTAGAGTTGCAAAGAGCAACATGAAGAACAATCATATGCTAGCAATTGTGTCACGTCAAACAACAAATGGTGTTAGTCAAGACACACAAGATATAAAGCAATTTTAATAAACCCCAAATGAAACCGAGTCTTTTGTTTCATGATGGTCTTTTATCATAAAATGAATCTCACCAGGTTCCATGAATCTAAACCACTCAGCATCATCGCACACTAACAACATTTTTTATAATTAGCTAATAAATTGCAAAGGGTCTTTAGATTTAAGCCAAACTAGGGATATACACATGCTTATAACTGGTTCTGATGTCTCCCCTAAAAGCGACAACAAGCGGCAGATCAGTCTGAAATCGAAAGTTACCAAAAGGTAACATTCTTTGAGGGGACATCGAGTATCTTGAAAATAATCTCAACATGTCTTGTACATATTGTCACTTGATTTATCATGTGAGCTCATTATTATCTTTTAACATAAAACTTAAGAGGTGTTTGTTTCGGCTTATTCTCTAGACCTAAAAGCTCATTTTGTTCGGTTATTTTTCGTAAACCCTTATTTGGCCCTTTAGAAAATACATATATTGTCCTCTTTAAGAGTAGCGAGGTAAACGGTGTTTACATTTTATTTCTCTCCCAGTAGGGGTGTGTTTGGTGCAAAGCTTTTAAGATCTTATGAGAGTTTGAACTTTTAAAATAAGCTAGCTTGTAATATTAGCTTTGTTTGCCAACAAAATTTATAGAAGCTTATGGAATCCGAGAGCTTTTATTTTAGAAGCTATTTAAAGTAGCTTTTGAAAAGTTTTAAAAATTTTAAGATAGTTAATTACATTAATATCATTGATTTCACGTTTATAAGCTTCAACTTCAGCTACTTGACTATATAAAAGAAGCACAATAACCTAGTGGTAAGGTAAGACACTTGAGTTTCTAATAAGACGTCAAATGTTTGAACTTCACTAGCTACACATTTAGCTACACATTTTGAGAAAATCATAAAGAAGTCACAAAACGCTCATGGAGATACCCAAGTTAATCCGAATAATACTCGCCCTGAACGAAAGGTGTTTACGTTATACAAATTACTCCCTCAGTCCCATAATAAGTGTATAAACAAAGGTTTATGAAACCCACTAATTACATCATCCACCAATCAAATATCATTTATTCTCACTAAAACCTTTTGTTATTATTGAAATTCAAAGTCTACACTTAGGGTATGTTTGGCGCGGAGCGGTGGAGATTTTTGGGGCGGTGAACAATAAGCATTTTGAATTAGTAGTCGTTTGATAAAAGAGCGGTGAGCTTTGACTAATTATTACAAAGACTAATTTTTCAATGCTTCTTTAAAAAGCGGTGAGCTCTGACTACTCCTTATAGTTAACAAAAGACAACCATAATTTGAGCTAAGGGCTGTATAAACTAGCCCAAACATAATTGGACCTATAACTCCAAGCCCATCCCATATATACAAAACCACAACCCTAGCACACACACCAGAAACATCCTTCACCGCTTCATCATCTTCCCATCCCCAACCCCAATCCCAATCTCTTAAACATTTCAACCATGACGATCGAGACAACCCAGAAACCCAGATGGGGCGAGCTAGACGAAGAAGAAGACACCGACTACAACTACCTCCTCCCACCAAAACAAACAATCGGACCCGACAACAACGGGATCAAGAAAACCATCGAGTACTCATTCAATGATGAAGGACACAAGGTCAAGAAAACAACAACTACACGTGTGAGGAAGCTGGCTAATGCTAGGCTGAGCAAAAAGGCTCTTGAGAGAAGAGGGTGGAGTAAATTTGGTGATGCTGTTCATGAAGATGTTGGTGCTAGGTTGACTATGGTTAGTACTGAGGAGATTGTTTTTGAGAGGCCTAGGGCTCCAGGTATTATGTTTTTAAGGTTTATTTATGTTATTTATGATGTGGGTATATTATGATTTATGTTTTTTGTGATTTTTTAATGATTTTTGTAGTTGGTTTGTGTTTTTATGATGTGGGTAGTGTAAAGATTTATGCTTTTTTAGATTTTGGTGTGAAATTTGGTGTTGGTTTGTGTGTGTGTGTGTGTGTGT
>LBNU01039462.1:158967-184704 GCA_014162995.1 Artemisia annua
AAAAAATGGATGGAAACGTAAAAAACGGGATGAAAACGTAAAAACACGGATGAAAACGGACGAAAACGGGCGAAAACGAAAAAAAACGGACGAAAACGGGCGAAAACGAAAAAAAAGGGACGAAAACGGGCGAAAACGTAAAAAAACGGAAGAAAGCGTTAAAAATGGCTAAAAGCGAAAAATTGCACCGTTCGTCCTTGCATCGTTCGTCCTTATAGTGCGAAATGACTATTATACCCTCATAAGCAAACAAGTTAACGAGCGTTAGTCCACCCCGTTAGAGGGAGGGACTAATGGTGCATAACGTTTCTGAGTTAAGGATGAACGGTGCAATTTTTTTGGTCAAAGGACCACAGGCTGCGGTCAACACAAACCACAAGGAGGACGAATGGTGTAGTTTACTCAAAATTTAACAAAAACAAATGTCATGTTTGCATCCATTGTGGTATATGATAAACAACCAATAATAAGACTTTAGACATTTTTTATATCAGGTTGTTTAACCTCATGTTTTGTATCGAACAATGTAACGAAGTTTTGGGTATTGACGTAGAGTTAAATAAAATCATAATTACAGTATAAACAAACAATGAACACATAGAATTTGTGTTTGTGAATTCCCTTTCGAAAGCTGCATTCTGTGTATATTGTCTAAACAATTTATACTTAGCAATCCCATTCCCAAACACCACCTTAACTCGCCATTGATCCTGAATGAGGAGCAAACCTTGTAGAAAAACTACGAGGCAACAAATCATCATCATTACTGTCACCATTAAAATTTAGAGCATAACTCTGTGGATCATACTGAAATGACGAATTCCCTTTCCTCGGTTTCTTGCTAAATTTTCTTATGAAATTCTTCCATTTAGGCCCTGCCACAAACTCAGAAAACTCCTTTAATCTCATAAACCGACTCATCAACCAACTCTCGTTATCCAAAACATCTCCTCGTCTATGGTTAATGAAGGATGCTGACTCTTCACCATGATGTCGAGTATCAAAGTGAGAAAAAAGGCGAAAACATCCACAACCATTGCTGTTAACCATTTCATCGTCTTCGTAGTTGTAATAGTCATGGCTCATGTCATTGCCTTCTTGTTCATGCTCCATGATCATTGATGGTGGCGTGGTCTTGCTCATATCGAATCCTTGTTGTTTTGCCATGTGAAAAGATGTCTAGAATTTATGTTTTTATGTTTTTGTATGTCTTTTATAAGGGGTTTGATAGTGTTGTTTTTAGGACGGCAAAAAAGTATCAAAGAACTAACAATTTGAGTTCAAAATATTAGTGGGAAACAACTAAGGAGAGACGGCATAATAACAAGCCTTGTAAGGGTGTGGTTGTCCTTTTCATTTTATACAATACAAAGAAAACCAACATGGCCCAACATCTAATGCACATATTATGATATGAAAATCAGTAAGTAGAGAACAAATTCAGCACCGATAAAAACACTCACGACACAAATTTAGCAAGAAAACAGCTGAAATTAACACTATAAGAAAAAAAGCGCATTACATGTTGTTATCAGGTTGACATAATTTCATCGATTGGCCAAAGAAACAACTTCTTACTTGAATGTACTTTGTTTACAATTCACGCGTCAAAGACAGCCTATAAGCTTTATAGTAATTACACAATAATGGTTAACCAAATAGCCACCCAACATGAAGCTGCATACACCTAAAAATGGATCGCCAGCGGAAGCAAAAAGTACAGAAGATGATTAAAATAACTTACTACGACCAAACACGTTGAGGCATGCACTTTACGTTATCCAACCAAACACAACGAGGATCATATACTTCTACTTTCTAAGATAAGACAAAACATTGTCACCAAGATGCAAAACCATCAGTACAAATGTAAACCTCAAAAAGAAGAGTAATCATAATAGAAATACTTAAACGTTATCAGATTTTTACTAGATGTTACAACTGACTCCTCCAAAACGCTAAACACTAAATCCAATTCTCTAGTAGTACTGGTCACCTTTTGTACTTCTGACATCACGGATACGTTCCTCAATCCAACTGATGAAGAAATCTCACGATTTGCATACTTTATTAATCTGCTTCCTGGACAACTGTTTGGATATTGACAGAAAGGACGGAAGAATGCATTATACACATGCAAATGGTATTAATTGACAAATAAAAAGGGTAAATAGTATACCTTTTTCCTTTATAAAGGTGATTTTGCATCTTGAATGACCAAGAGATAGCTCTTTCAACAATGAATTCAAGTCAGTGAAGTGTTGTTCGCCTTTGAAAGAGGAAATCAGCACAAACTTAATATTAGTTTGGCCCTCGTCTTCTTGTTGAAGTAGTTTCTCATATGTATACTGAAGAGAAAATATTAGAAACAGATGATTAACAGAATCTAAACCATGTTGAAGTGAAATGAAAGTGAAATAATACATCAACTAACCGATGATTAACAATTCATGAATGTAAACACATATAAATTTTACCTTTGCAACATGACTTGTGTCAGGATAGAAATAAAACTCAATGGCTATGGTTATGATAACCTTATCTTGAGCGTCGAATGGGCTGCTCCAAGGGCAAATTAGTCTTTATTTTCTGCTGAGGTTTGCAGTTTTGTGTTTTTGAGAGTTGGATTGTAAGCAAGAATATGAGATTTCCTATTAAAAGTTTGATGTGTAGACATACAAATAGAACTGCACCTTTCATTATAACTTTCAACTCCTTTAAGGTATGTCTTGTCTTACTATTTGTTGAAATTTTGTTACCTATTAAAGTAGTTTGAAATTACAATGATGATGTTATGTGTCTAACTGAGTACACTTGTTTATTCTAATTACGATAACGGTCTTATGCCAAATGGACTATCAGTGCTTGTTATATACGTAGTATCTTTGTGTGACGATGCTAATAGACATCAAGACATGTAACTTAAGGTCGGATTGTTACAAACTCTCACTAAAACTCCTGACATCCTTGCCTGGCCTACACATAGCCATGATCCACACCCCAAGATATACATGACCTATCGTGCCCCTTACACCCGAAATGTGGCACCTGAAAGGCTATGACTGATTCGTATAGAATGAACAAGGTTTTGCAAGTATGTCAAGTAAAGAGAATCTACATACACATGCAAAATTTTTAACAAAAACAAATGTTATATGTTTGCATCCAAGAGTTGCGATCCTTTGCAAAGTAAAAAAAACTAAAAAGCCTAGAAAGCCACTAACAATGTGACAAGTGTCCACCACCCATTCCCTCCTTTTTTTTAATTAAATTCGGTTAGGGGGTATAATGGTCATTTAACTCGTTTTTCTAATTCCACCTCAAACTTCAAACGTAAATAACGCTCAAACGACAAACTTTTATAAAAAAACCGATTTCACCATAATTTTTAAAATTTAATCCTCTTTAATTTGGTATAAATCTTTTTTATTTTTTCGAAACTTTTTTTTTTTGACATATTCATTGGGTCTTGATTTTCTTGAAAATTTTGGCATTTTCGGCTCTAATTTTGTCTAGTTTAAAGGCCGAATTTTGCAAAACTTAAAACACGAAAATTGTAGCTTCTTGGCCATTCTTTACTCATAAATTTGAATCACTCAAATCCGATATGATATGAGTGAGATATCACGCGTTAAAGATGACATTTTCGTCATATTTAGTGCACACAAAGTGTTTGATAAAATGACTAAAAGAGATTTTTTCATATAAAAATACATTTAAATGCACTAATTGGTCAAGTTATTTTCAATTTACCAAAACTATCAGTTAGCTTTGTTAAATAGAATTGATGAACTCAAACATTTGATCAAATTGATGAACCTGAAAAAATTGATGAACCTGAAATTTGATGAACCTGAAAAGAACTGTGATCGATTTGATGAACCCAAACATTTGATCAAAATTGATGAACCTGAAATTGATGAACTTGAAATTTGATGAACCTGAAAAAATTGATGAACCCAAACATTTGATCAAATTTGATGAACCTGAAATTGATGAATCTGAAAAAATTGATAAACTTGAAATTGATGAACCAAAATAACTGATGAACAAAATGTCTTTTTTAAAATCAGTTAATAAGGTTCATCAGTTATAAGATTCATCAGTTAATATGGTTCATCAGTTAAAATAATAACTGATAAACCGATAAACATTGTGTTTTTATTAAAGAATTGATGAACAATACTAACTTGAACCGATGAACATTATCAAAAATAAGTGATGAACTTAATTAACCGATGAACAAAAATAACTGATGAACCGATAAACATTATCAAAATTAACAACTTTTTTTTTATTGATGAATAGCTATATCTATTATTAATAAACAAGTCTTTTTATTGAGCAAATAATTAAAAAACTAACACTTTTTATTGATTGAAAAAACAAGCATGATAAACAAATTTACATTTGGTTGCATCTCCATAAATCTTTCTCTTACAACAGTACATTGCAAAAAAATTGAATGTGAGGGATCCACGTAACAACTAACATCACTCCTCGTCTTCCCATGCCACATAACTAATATAAGTCAAACACATAAATAAATAAATAAAGACCTACTAGCAGCAGATCTAGAAGAGCATCTCCTTTTCCATCAGGCTCATCTTTTTCAACACTCACAACCTACATATCTCCGCTGCATCTCTGACACTCTCCGCCCACTGGAAATCGCAAGACATGGATACCTTCATAAACCTTCGTGACAAGATAACAACACTATAGAAGAAGAAGAAGCTCTTGGTGTGGTGACGAAATCAAATCTCACAAAAAGTGACGTCATGGCCGTCAACTAGGTCAACTGATTCTTGAACGGATGTTTCCGGCGATGGTTGGCGGTGATGAAGTTTGCCGGTAATTTTGTGGTGATGAGGCGATGGCTGTGATGTCCGTCAGTTTGTTATGTGTGAAAATAGGAGTGAAGGTGAAGTGGTTGGTGAGAGTGAGATGTGTTTTGAGAGTGGGATAAAAGGGGATGAGACGGTAATACACCTGATCTGATCTAACGATGATTTGATGGGATCTTTTAATCTAACGGTCTACATTACTTTGTAGACTTTTTATTTTGTACATACTTTCTAATAGATCGGTGGTCTTGCATCCATTGTAGTATATGATAAACAAGTAAACCAATAATGAGTAAGATTGTAAACACTTTTTATATCAACTTGTTTAACCTCATGTTTTGTATCGAACAATGTAATCAAGTTTTGGGTATTGAGGTAGAGTTAAATAAAATCATAATTACAGTAGAAACAAACAATGAACACATAGAATTTGTGTTTGAGAATTCCCTTTCGAAAGCGGGATTATGTGTATATTGTCTAAACAATTTATACTTAGCAATCCCATTCCCAAACACCACCTTAAGTCGCCATTGATCCTGAATGAGGAGCAAACCTTGTAGAAAAACTACGAGGCAACAAATCGTCATCATTACTGTCACCATTAAAATTTAGAGCATAACTATGTGGATCATATTGAAATGATGAATTCCCTTTCCTCGGTTTCTTGCTAAATTTTCTAATGAAATTCTTCCATTTAGGTCCTGCCACAAACTCAGAAAACTCCTTTAAACGCATAAATCGACTCATCAACCAACTCTCATTATCGGAAACATCTCCTCGTCTATGGTTAATGAAGGCTGCTGAATCTTCACCACTATGTCGAGTATCAAAGTAAGAAAAAAGTCGAAAGCATCCACAGCCATGGTTAGAAACCATCTCATCGTCTTCGTAGTTGTAATAGTCATGGCTCATGTCATTGCCTTCTTGTTCATGCTCCATGATCATTGATGGTGGCGTGGTCTTGCTCATATCGAATCCTTGTTGTTTTGCCATGTGAAAAGATGCCTAGAATTTATGTTTTTATGTTTTTGTATGTCTTTTATAAGGGGTTTGATAGTGTTGTTTTTAGGACGGCAAAAAAGTATCAAAGAACTAACAATTTGAGTTCAAAATATTAGTGGGAAACAACTAAGGAGAGACGGCATAATAACAAGCCTTGTAAGGTTGTGGTTGTCCTTTTCATTTTATACAATACAAAAAAAAAACCAACATGGCCCAACATCGAATGCACATATGATGATATGAAAATCAGTAAGTAGAGAACAAATTCAGCACCGATAAAAACACTCAACACAAATTTAGCAAGAAACAGCTGAAATTAACACTATAAGAAAAAAGCGCATTACATGTTATCAGGTTGACATATTTTCAACGATTGGCCAAAGAAACAACTTCTTACTTGAATGTACTTTGTTTACACTTCACGCGTCAAAGACTGCCTATAAGCTTTATAGTAATTACACAACAATGGTTAAGCAAATAGCCACCCAATATGAAGCTGCATACACCTAAAAATGGATCGCCAGCAGAAGCAAAAAGTACAGAAGATGATTAAAATAACTTACTACGACCAAACACGTTGAAGCATGCACTTTACGTTATCCAACCAAAAACAACGAGGATCATATACTTCTACTTTCTAAGATAAGACAAAACATTGTCACTAAGATGCAAAACCATCAGTACAAATGTAAACCTCAAAACGAAGAGTAATCATAATAGAACTACTTAAATGTGTCCACTAATCACAATATCAGATTTTTACTAGATGTTGCAACTGACTCCTCCAAAACGCTAAACACTAAATCCAATTCTCTAGTAGTACTGGTCACCTTTTGTACTTCTGACATCACAGATACGTTCCTCAATCCAACTGATGAAGAAATCTCACGATTTGCATACTTTATTAATCTGCTTCCTGGACAACTGTTTGGATATTGACAGAAAGGACGGAAGAATGCGTTATACACATGCGAATGGTATTAGTTGACAAGTAAAAAGGGTAAATAGTATACCTTTTTCCTTTATAAAGGTGATTTTGCATCTTGAATGACCAAGAGATAGCTCTTTCAACAATGAAATCAAGTCACTGAAGTGTTGTTCGCCTTTGGAAGAGGAAATCAGCACAAACTTAATATTAGTTTGGCCCTCGTCTTCTTGTTGAAGTAGTTTCTCATATGTATACTGAAGAGAAAATATTAGAAACAGATGATTAACAGAATCTAAACCATGTTGAAGTGAAATGAAAGTGAAATAATACATCAACTAACCGATGATTAACAATTCATGAATGTAAACACATATAAATTTTACCTTTGCAACATGACTTGTGTCAGGATAGAAATACAGATTTAAAGTTAGAGATCGAGGCCGACAACACCAAAGAACAGCATCCACAGAAGCTACATAAATGGATGATGTGTATTTGTATATCAGCTCAAGATCCTCGAGTTTATAAGGTGGCGACTGCAGCAGCTTTAACTCCTTCTGTAAGAAAATTGAGTATTTGTATATCAGCTCAACATCCTCGAGTTCATAAGGTGGCAACTGCATCAGCTTTAACTCCTTAACATCTATGGGCTTCTGTAAGAAAATTGGTAAACACAACTTTGTGTTAGGGATTATTTTATATCATTGTTTGGGAGCAAGTAAAAACTAATAAATTGCAGAAAATAAACAAACTTGAGGAAATACCAAACAAATAACCAACTTCAAAACTTTGAAAATGCTATTCTTTTCCAAGAATTGTCTAAACTTCTGGCACCAAAGAATGTCAAGAGAATCCTGTGTTGCACATTGCATACATGACATGGATGAGTGCTTCCTTGATAAAAGTCCGAAATTGGCATCATAGGATCGGTCATAATACTTGAACAAAAGTAAACTGGGTGTATTTAAATCAATTTCTTCCAAATCACAGTGCGAATGTAGTTGTATTTTCCTCAAGGAATGGTTTGACAATTTCAGGTTGTTGACATGAGGTGGAAGGTCTAAAAACAAATTCTCAATGAACGGGAAATTAGATAAGAAGTCATTGATTCTTTTTAATGGAGACCCGCTATAACAAAATGTTGTTAGCTTTTTGCATGAACCCAAAGACATGGAGGGTGCTTCGTCTGTTTTATTATCTACACGAAAATAACTTAGATTTGGAGCATCAACATCTATTCTCTCAAGTCTACTCTCACAGCAAATCTCAACTTTTAGAAGATTATGATGCCTATTAACACAAAATGTTTTGAAACCATAGCAAGATTTCAGATAAATTTCTTCAATAAGAGGGCAAGATTTAGTCAGATACTCGATCTCACCTTCCTTTATTGGGAGCTTTGTAAGGGACAACAACTTCAATGACTTGAATTTCACAACGCCAACCATCAAGGACGAAGGCAACTCACACTTACACAACGTCAAAGATGTCAACGAAGAGGCAGATAAGAGTGTGTTAGGCAAACGAAACATTGGCAGATTCTTATCCCGAGATTCAGTTTTAATCACAAACACTTGCAAGCCTTTTTCAATAACTAATTCAAGACAACGTCCAAAAAGTTCTATTTGTTCAAGAGATTCAAATTCTGCATAGATGTCGAGTGTGTGTGCACTGATGTTTTGGTCGCAGAATCTAGACACCGTATATTCAACATATCTATAAAACGCCTCCCTGAGATACTCACAAGTATACTCTGATGGAATAAAGATATACCATGCCTCTAGATGGAAATACAAAAGGGGGAAAGAAGCCGTTAAAGAAAACCATTCCTTAGACAAAACACTCATTCGAACAAGCGATTTTGTATCCTCCCGAAGATACGACAGTATGTGGTGAACAATAAAATCAGGAAGCATTGAAATCCGGTCCGTTGTATCTTTTGTGTTCTTCTTCATCTTCTTGCTTGACCCTATAAAAAGTAAACCACACGAAGAAGTAATTAAAAAAACAAGCTACATAAAGAATAAACATACACATTCATACACCGACGAATCAAGTTTTAATTACACGTTCTACTTCGTTACTTAACTTAGGCGATGTTTGTGATGATTGCTTATTTTTCATCCAAACTGCTTTTGCATGTTCCAAAGTGCTTATTCGAGATAAGCAACATGTTTAACCCCAAATCTTTTTTGAATGGATTTTTCACAAAAAAAGTAAGAATAATAAAAAATAACAACAAATAATACAGTAAATAAATGATAAAAAAAAATAAAAAAATAAAATAAGGTAAATAAAAACACCATCTCCTGAAGTGCTATATAATATTATTTATAAGTGCTTATTAATAAGCTTGAGAGAAATAAGCAAATCCAAAACATGAGTTGTTGATTGAGGAATTTCATCCAACAGTCCGGTCGGGTGTGCATAAACAGAAAGCCAATATCTTAACCTCGTCACATATTAACATGCAGTAAGCCAATAACATTATAGAATATATGCACATACACAACTGAAACAAGCCAAATATATAATTAGTACTGTACAATATAAAAAAATATATACATCTCACTGAGACATGTTATCAAACACTTTTTTTTTTGGAACAATTATCGAACACAATTTAATAGAAAATTTGCCTTGTTGATATTGCTTAGAAGAATAATCAGAATGAAGTAAGCGAGAGTATTCGAGTTCCAAGCGACTATCTATCGATGTTGAGGGGATTTTGTTTAACCTTCTTGGGCCGGCTAATGGACTTATTTAACTTTTGGGCCGGCTAATCGACTTATACCATGTTGAAGACTAAAACCTCGTGATTATTATGTCTTTGATGAGTGATGACTATTTATACAAACTACATGAAAACTTAATAATCATCTATGCTATATTATAAATTAGTTGGGATCTTTTTAAAATGGAAGTTTTAAATATTAAGCCTTCGACACACTTTTACGAAATTGTGTTGGTTTTACTATGAAATCGATAGCTTGCAACATACCTATCATAAATTAATGCAAAATTTACTAAGTATAACTATAATAATATTAGTCACAACACTTTAAAGCACTTTTTGTAGACATTTAAAAAATAATAATTAAAAAAATACAATCAATTTAATACTGTATAAAAAAAGCGTCTATGACCATAACTACATATTGACTTTTCAACTCTTCAAATAAATGTTATTTTAAAACACCACTAAAATGAAACCTACATGATATTATACATATTGTACAAACTAATAAAACACACAAATCTTCATACAATTTATATGCAAACAAGTTGATGGTACATATGGTTTTAAAAATCAGACCGAACCAACGGGTTCAACCGGGAACCAGAGTCGCTACCAGTTCGAATAGCCAAAAAAGCCGTCCGAAAACGAACCTGAGAGGATCGACGGAATAAAAATGGGTGGACCAGGTCGGACCGAGATCATTTTCTAACTTGTTTTTCTCAAGTTAATCAGCTCGTCGTTGTTATTTTATTGGTGCCTAGAATTTAATCACATTGTACCCGTCCCCGCAACACGTGGATACTTTGCTAGTAAACTTCAATAGACCCATAACCCAGAAGTCAAAACCAGGCTTGAGCCAACTATCTATCATCTAATAAACAACAATCTAATTTAACCCCAGGGTGATGTTAAAAAATAAAAATTTATAGCGGTAAAATGCTTTTAACCATTATCACAAAAATATAAGAGATGTCGAGTTCAATTTTTGCTTGGTGCACTTTGATGTGGTCATGCAAACCTTCTCAAAATAAGGAAATGATTTAGCGACGATTTCAACCTTTTTATTAGTCGTCCAAAAGGTCATTGATCGTGCTCAAAAAACCGAAACAATCAAATTTAAATAAGATTTTTGCTAATATGTGTTATTAATAAACAAAAACCTTTCTTTTTATATAAAAAAAATTGTATTTAATACAAATTAGTTAAACTTATAAGTAACTATATTTAAACATACGTTTTATATTAATGCACTCAAACATCTCATTTATTTAAGCAAATGTTGGAGAAACCCTTTTAACTGGTGTTCATCGGTTCCATTATCGGGTTATTCAGTTCTCTTATGTTAACTTTTTTCTTAGGCTAAACCGAATCGATAACCGAATTTGAATTCCGCTCGGTTTTCGGGTTGACCCCAATAACCGGATTACATAATTTATATATATTTCATTTATTTTTATAATTTTTAGCAACCAAAAAAAAAAGAAAAAAAATTCAAGCTTAAAAAATGTTATAGTTATACTAGAAAAGAATTTTAATGATACATAAAATATATATATTTACTTATGTGAATTCAGTTTTTGGTTCGGTTCGGTTTTCATTTTGACAAACCCATATATAAATCGAAAACCGAATATTTAATTCGATTTGATTTTCTTTTGACAAATTAGATTCAGTTACAAATTCAATTCAATTTTATTCGGTTCAGTTCGGCTTCCATTTTCGATTCATATAAGTACTACCCGATTTAGGAACACCCCTACGTTTAACTTCTATTTATTTTGTTACTTTAAAATGAACCATATGCAACCAACATGGGCCAACATCTATATTTGACTTAGCCCAACACTCAAAGTTAACCCCACATTACCGTTTCAAACATTTAAAAAACCATCTCAACGGCTATATCTCTTCATGACCGTTCAAAAAACACTCCAACACACAAATTCATCATATAACAACATTCCAACAATCAATCTTCATTCACACAAATTTTTATAAACAAAAAAGATCTAAGCAAATTTTTATAAAAATAATTTTATAAAAATGGTGTACACATACAAGCCAACATACTACTCCTCAGTCCAAGACTCGATAACCTCGATGTGCAAAAACATCTTACCATTCTCATTCAAGAAACGCCGCTTACCCGCGATTGCGGCTGCTGAGCAAAGACTATGGAAGCAGCAATCTGATAACTTAAAGTGGCAGCAAGAGTCTTTTCATCAGATTTTGAACTTGATGGGGTTGTTTAAGGAAGGGATTTTGGCGGAGAATGAGGTTTTGGTGTTCCGGGCTCATCTTTTGGAGACGATTGTTTCTTCGCCGTTTGATCTCGAGCAGCCTGTGATTCTGAAGGATAAGCTGATCTTCCTACAGGTTAGACCCATAAACTTGAGCTTTTTTTGTTGATTTATCGAAATAGTGAGATTTGAACATAATTGTGATGTGGGTATCAAAAAAGGTTATCTTTTTTTGTATCTTTTTGGTGTATAATTGCAATAGTACTAAGATTTTGATAAAGATAATTTGGGGTTTTCGGGATTTTAGTAAAGTTTTGATTTTTCCTATAAATTTTGCTGAATTTGCATATTTTTTGGTGGATTGCTGTAATAGTGTAGAAAGTAGGCCAAATTGTGACTTGGGTTCGAAACAAAATTGATATAAATGGATAAACGGATGTGGGCCCGTTATTCTCCTGGGGAAGACGAGTCCTTGACTCTACGGCCTAACAAGGTATCCCCGAAACAAAATTGATATATTGGTGAATAATTGTATTAGTAATAGGATCTGAACAAATTGGGAGTTGGGTTTGTACTAAGTTCAGAAAAGTTAATTTTCTTTTTTGGTTTTAGCGATTTTCTTAGGAAATTTGCATCTTTTTGGTGGAAAGATGTGATAATATCAAGATCTACATAGATTCTGATATGGGTTTTTTCGGGTTTTAAAAAAGTTAATATCTTTTTAAATTTTGGTTACAGGAGTTGCTATATGCAAATTGCATATCAGAAGAGGAGTATCATGCATCGAAGGCACCATTGTTGCAAAGACTAACAGCTCAAGGAGCTAAAATAGACTCTAAAGATATCGTCATCGCTGGACCACAACAAAAAGACACAAACAATGAATGGTCAGTGATCGATTTGCAAGACTCGGGTTCTAAAAACAAGCTAAAGCAGCAAAAGTCAGGCGTTAAACAAATCAAAGGAGCTGCATCAGTTCTTGGTATCTCATCATCATCATCTTTTAAAAATGGAAAAGATAATAGTGTTGGAATGTCTCAAGAGAATCCGTTTTGGAACTGTGAACTGAAAGAAAAAGAAAATGAAAAACCGACGATTCTGATGGCTGAAAGTGTGGTAAATGAGGACTCGGCAAAGAAGGCGAAAAAGAGCCCGTTTAGTGGTTTTATGAAATGGAAAAAGAGTGACGATTCTGAAAAAGATACTGTGCCTTTATCGTTAAATGATTCGGTTAAGGGAACTTATGCACATCCTAAGGAGGGGATAGATACTAAAATCAAGCGAAAGCTACATATGGATGGCTCATCGTCTGATTTCTTTGTTGATAAGGTAAATTGAATTTGAAAACTTTTGGTTTGATTTTAATCTGCATTATTAGTTTTCTTGTGCTGAAGCATCTCTCGCCTCAGGTTTTAGGAGACAAAATCAGGAAGGAGCTAATGAAAAGCAAAGCAGAACTTCAGTTATCGTAAGCAATCTCAATCGTGATACACTTACTTAAGGAAAAATCTGTTTCAAGTTGGTATCATTTACTTTCTAAACGGATATATGCTACTTACATTTCTAATCATTTAATGCAACAAGTTGGATTCTGTGGTTAGAATTGGTAATGTGCAATAATGATTATAAAACATACCTTGCATATATCGGTTAATAAAAGAATAGTATATTGAATTTTCTTGTAGTTTTATAAAAAAACGTGAACTCTAATTGGTAATATGTTTTCAGGGATGATCAAATTGAAGTGATTTCAACTAGGCTTCCAATCGACAAAGCTGATCTGAAAAAGTTCTTTGCCAAGTAAGAAAAATGTCAGATTTTTCTTCAATGATTGTGGTTGCTTTTCTTGAATTGTGGCTAATTTTGATGGAAATTTTAGGAAATGGTGTGATCAATATGGAGAAACTGTGTTGGAAGTGGTGCGAAAAGAGTATAAGGATCACGTTAATGAGATCAAGAACATGTCAATTGCTATAAAGAAGGAGCAGAAGAAACCCGTGGAGGAGAAATGGACTACTTTTGATGATGTGAACATGTCAAGTTCTATGAAGAAGGAGCAGAAGAAAACCGTGGAGCAAAGATGGACTACTTTTGATGACGATGATGAAAATTGTCACCCAAATCTTTTTGCTGGCCGGGCACCAGTTTCATCAGGTTTTGGATCGCAGAAAGATGATAGAAGTGTTCGGGCTTCTAAGAATAGAGGCAGTACAGATAGGTTGTTCAAGAACAACCCTTTCTTTGATTACTAGCTAGGCCAATATCTGAATTTGGCTCTTGCGGTACATGTCTTATTATGAATGTTTTCTATGTTCTTTTATTGATGCTGTGAGGTTTATGCGAGGGGTTTACAAATTAGTCTTATTTGTGTAATGTTGAATTGCTGAGTTTTTCAGTAATCTTCTGGAAATAAACTTGAAAGTTTATGTATGTATAGGCTACCCTTTAGGTTGCTTTCTTTTCGACCCATTACCCAACCCACACTACTACAATTGACAAACAACACAATGGTAATCTAATCACAGCGTAAGTGTGTTACTGAGTTTACAAGGTAACAATGTTGAGGTTTAAGCATTTAGTAGACTTAAAGTTACATGAGCCACTTTTGATTTTCAAGAGTCAATCTAGTATTTTCAAGACTGCTTTTTCAGTCATTATTCTCACTAGTAGTGACTTTATATTTCTTCCTATACTTATGTAGTTTTCGAGATTTTCTACAAAAGCGAAATGAACTTGGTTGATCTCGAGCATAATCATGCTCAGACGTGAAATGAAAACATCTTATTTGACACTCGAAAGTCAATCCTGAACTTTTGGTTTGGAGGCAAAATGAAGTCTTGAAACCAATCCAACCATCACCATGAATTAAAACTGGAGACTTGCTATCAATCTTATATTTCGCAATGTAATTAAATACTTGCTACCAGATTTTGCTGATTATTACTTTGTAAAACAAGAGAACTATGAGCACTCTGCATGCCCAATACTTTTACCACAAAATTTATTCAAAATATAAGAGCCCAAAAGTTTTTCTTAAGATTGTCAAATTTTGACGAAAGTTGTTACAACAAAAGTTGCAGGCATGTGTATAAAGGAGCGAAGGTACTCGTGAAACGTTCAAGATTGACTCGGTAAGAGCTTGAAAAGATCCGAGTTTGATCCAGGGTTTGAGCGTTTTTTGGATTTATCGAATAAACGATTCCAAGCCAGAGCTTCATACCTAAAGTTCGATTACGCTGGCGACCTAAGAAATATATGTATGTATACATGTCAATATACTTCGTATACGTATAATTGTATATTTGCACATGTATACATTCATTATATGGGTTTGTCTAACGGGTGCCCTCATATCAAGGTTTAATATCACTCTAAAGAGAAACTTTGAGTATATTTAATTAAAAATCATATTTAATTATCGTAATTTATAAGTTTCATTAATGTGCATTAAATGCAATTTTTAATCTAAAAGGAAAGTTTGTGTTTAATAAATACAGTTTAACTGGTGCCCTCAGGGCACTCGTTAGACGAGCTAAAATTAAATAAACGAGCATGGACCTAACATATTTTAACAAGTCGAGCTTGAGGTGGACATTATTTCGTCTAAGACTATCAAAAAAAGAGACGAGCCTGATCTTGTATATAATGTCACAAGCCAAGCTTAAGCTAAAAGTATAAGACTCGAAACAATCTCAAGGAGCCGCGGCTTTATAAACTAAAACAAGCCAACCTTGTTTTTTTTAGCAAGCTTGGGCTCAAACTCGGCTGGACTTGTTTTTACCCTTAAATGCATATATAAATTGGATTTTAGAATATACTTTTGCTAAATCTTGAATGCATACTAGATTTTGATAAGTGAGAAAGTATACGTCTTGTATTGTAGATGTAGACAGTGGATGTCCTAAATCGTAACATTAATGATCGACCTTGACATTATGGGTCGTGATTGCAACATTTATCTAGCACATTAACTGCCCATCTTGATCTATTCGTCTTGATAATAACTCGTAGGTTATTATTTCTCACACTTTGTTAGACGTTGGATTAGGAGCGGAGTTAATAGGATGACTCGTTGTCTCATTCCATTAGCATCATATCACTATGATTTTAGTTGCACCCAAAAAATTACTCGGTTTATCAATTATTTTGAACTTTCAACTTTCAACTTTGAGAAGAGTTACACTACACATGCTTAATTTAGCATCTCTAAATTATTTCGATTATATGGATAAAAGAATTATTATTATTATTATTATTATTATGGGAAAATTGTCCAGAAATGCATCAAACTTGCCACTTATTACTATTGTCTACACTAAACTTTTTTTTTTTTCCTATTATATACATAAACTCACTTAATCATAATTGCTTATGTGTCATCCAAACTGCTTTTGCATATTCCAAAGTGCTTATTTGAGATAACCAACATGTTTAACCCAAAATCTTTTTTGAATGGATTTTTCACAAAAAAAATAAAATAAAAAAATAAATAAATAAATAATAATAATAATAATAATAATAATAATAATAATAATAATAATAATAATAATAATAATAATAATAATAATAATAATAAATAATAATAATAAAATAAATAAATAAAAAAAAAATAAAAAAAAAATATATTATTTATAAGTGCTTATTAATAAGCTTGAGAGAAATAAGCAAATCCAAAACATGAGTTGTTGATTGAGGAATTTCATCCAACAGTCCGGTCGGGAGTGCATAAACAGAAAGCCAATATCTTAACCTCGTCACATATTAACATGCAGTAAGCCAATAACATTATAGAATATATGCACATACACAACTGAAACAAGCCAAATATATAATTAGTACTGTACAATATAAAAAAATATATACATCTCACTGAGACATGTTATCAAACACTTTTTTTTTTTTTGAACAATTATCGAACACAATTTAATAGAAAATTTGCCTTGTTGATATTGCTTAGAAGAATAATCAGAATGAAGTAAGCGAGAGTATTCGAGTTCCAAGCGACTATCTATCGATGTTGAGGGGATTTTGTTTAACCTTCTTGGGCCGGCTAATGGACTTATTTAACTTTTGGGCCGGCTAATCGACTTATACCATGTTGAAGACTAAAACCTCGTGATTATTATGTCTTTGATGAGTGATGACTATTCTACATGAAAACTTAATAATTAATAATCATCTATGCTATATTATAAATTATTTGGGATCTTTTTAAAATGGAAGTTTTAAATATTAAGCCTTCGACACACTTTTATGAAATTGTATTGGTTTTACTATGAAATCGATAGCTTGCAACATACGTATCATAAATTAATGCAAAATTTACTGAGTATAGCTATAATAACATTAGTTACAACACTTTAAAGCACTTTTTGTAGACAATTTAAAAAAATTAATTAAAAAAATACAATCAATTTAATATTAAAAAAGAGTCTATGACCATAACTACATATTGACTTTTCAACTCTTCAAATAAATGTTATTTTAAAACACTACTAAAATGAAAACTACATGATATTATACATAGTGTACAAACTAATAAAGCACACAAATCTTCATACAATTTATATGCAAAAAAGTTGATGGTACACGAGGTTTTAAAAATTAGATCTAACCAACAGGTTCAACCGGGAACCAGAGTCGCTATCGGTTCAAATAGCCAATAAAAGCCGTCCGAAACGAACCTGAGAGGATCGTCAGAATAAAAACGGGTGGATCGGGCCGGATTGAGATCATTTTTCTAACTTGTTTTTCTTAAGTTAATCAGCTCGTCATTGTTATTTTATTGGTGCCTAGACATTAATCACATTGTACCCGTCCCCGCAACGCACAGATACCCTGCTAGTAAACTCCAATGGACCCATAACCTAGAAGCCAAAACCAGGCTTGGGCCAACTATCTATCATCTAATAAACAACAATCTAATTTAACCCCAGGGTGATGTTAAAAAATAAAAAATTATAGCAGTAAAATGCTTTTAACCATTATCACAAAAATATAAGAGATGTCGAGTTCAATTTTTGCTTGGTGCAAACAACTTTGATGTGGTCATGCAAACCTTCTCAAAATAAGGAAATGATTTAGCGACGATTTCAAACCCTTTTATTAGTCGTCCAAAAGGTCATTGATCGTGCTCGAAAAACCGAAACAATCAAATTTAAATAAGATTTTTGCTAATATCTGTTATTAATAAACACAAACTTTCTTTATATATATAAAAAAATGTATTTAATACAAACTAGTTAAACTTATAAGTAACTATATTTAAACATAAGTTTTATATTAATGAACTCAAACATGTCATTTATTTAAGCAAATGTTGGAGAAACCGTTTTAATTGGTGTTCATCGGTTCGATTATCGAGTTATTCAGTTCTCTTATGTTTATATATATATATATATATATATATATATATATATATATATATATATATATATATATATATATATATATATATATATATATATATATATATATATATATATATATATGTCACAACTCGTAAATTCTGATCATTTTGTGAACCTCGACAATTACTATTCACCGATCACTATTCATCATTTACTATTCATCGGTCACTATTCATCATTTTCGAAGTCGGTTTGAGATTCCGTGAAGCATTCAGAAAATTTACTATTCACATGACACTATTCATTCCCGGAGGGAAAGCACTATTCATGAACATTATTCATTTCATCGTAAACGGAGTTTACGGGTATTCATATCCGCTATCGTCATTGTTGTCATCATATCAAGTGAGTATTCACGAACCCCCTTTTTCTAACTCTTTTACTCGCTTTTGGGGTGGATGCATGAACTATTATTTGAACTCTTTTACTATACTTAAACTATATTGTTTACACTTATTTGAGCTTAAATAACTTCTGCTTCATTGTTTATGCTCACAAATAAATCCTACTTGAACTAAATTGTTTGCTACTTTATGAACACTATTATTTGAACCCTTGACTTAATATTTGTACCCTTCGACTTAATATTTGAACCTTTGACTATTTAAACATGTTATACTTGATTTGAACTCTTTGACTTATCTTGAACCTTTTGACTTGATCTTGAACTCTTTGATCTATTTTGAACTCTTTGACTTATCTTGAACCTTTTGACTTGATTTTGAACCCTTTGATCTATTTTGAACTCTTTGACTTATCTTGAACCTTTTGACTTGATTTTGAACCCTTTGATCTATTTTGAACTCTTTGACTTATCTTGAACCTTTTGACTTGATTTTGAACCCTTTGATCTATTTTGAACTCTTTGACTTGTCTTGACCTTATAACTTGTTTGAACTCTTGAACTTGACTTGCACATGTGAACTTGACTTAAACTTTTGAACTGAATGTATCGTACGTACTATAACTTAAAGTCTCCCATGTTCGGAGCAACGATATAAAGTCTCTCATGTTCAGAGCATCCTCAATAAATCTCGCCATGGTGGAGTGACTAATAAATCTTCGCCAAGTCGGTGAAGTGACTAATAAATCTCGGCTAGGTGGTGGAGTGACTAATAAATCTTCGCCAAGTCGGTGAAGTGACTAATAAATCTCGCCTAGGTGGTGGAGTGACATCAAGTCTCCCTTGTTCGGAGCAACACTATAAAGTCTCCCTTGTTCGGACCGGCCTTGACTTATTTTATACTAAGTGCCCTTATCGTGAACTATATTGACCACGTGTACTTGACTACCAAACATACTACTTTCTTTTATATATATTTCATTTATTTTTATAATTTTTAGCAACCACAAATAATAATTAAAAAAATCAAGCTTAAAAAATGTTATATTTATACTAGAAAAGAATTTTAAGGGCAAATTATTTAAAAAGTATTATACTTGTCACTGTTTCATCTTTTGGGTAGTGAACTATTTTTTTTTTTCATTTTGAGGGTAATTTTCTTTCAAATTCATCATCTTTAGGGTATTTTGCGAAATTTTTGACATTTTTGCCCCTCGTAGCTAATACAATTTTTTTTTCCCGAAGGGCAAAAATGTCACATATTACCCTAAAGATGATGAATTTGAAAGAAAATTACCATTAAAATAAAAAAAAAAATAGTTCGCTACCCATAAGATGAAATAGTGGCAAGTACAATACTTTTTTTAATAATTTGCCCGAATTTTAATGATATATAAATATATATATTTACTTATGTGAATTCAGTTTTTGGTTCGGTTCAGTTTTCATTTTGACAAACCCATATATAAATCGAAAATCGAATATTTAATTCGATTTGATTTTCTTTTGACAAATTAGATTCAGTTACAAATTCAATTCAATTTGTTCGGTTCAGTTCGGTTTTAATTTTCGATTCATATGAGTACTACCCGATTTAGGAACACCCATACTTTTTAACTTTTATTTATTTTGTTACTTTAAAATGAACCATATGCAACCAACATGGGCCAACATCTATATTTGACTTAGCCCAACACTCAAAGTTAACCCCACATTACCGTTTTAAACATTTAAAAAACCATCTCAACGGCTATATCTCTTCATGACCGTTCAAAAAACACTCCAACACACAAATTCATCATATAACAACATTCCAACAATCAATCTTCATTCACACAAANGAATTTGAAAGAAAATTACCATTAAAATAAAAAAAAAAATAGTTCGCTACCCATAAGATGAAATAGTGGCAAGTACAATACTTTTTTTAATAATTTGCCCGAATTTTAATGATATATAAATATATATATTTACTTATGTGAATTCAGTTTTTGGTTCGGTTCAGTTTTCATTTTGACAAACCCATATATAAATCGAAAATCGAATATTTAATTCGATTTGATTTTCTTTTGACAAATTAGATTCAGTTACAAATTCAATTCAATTTGTTCGGTTCAGTTCGGTTTTAATTTTCGATTCATATGAGTACTACCCGATTTAGGAACACCCATACTTTTTAACTTTTATTTATTTTGTTACTTTAAAATGAACCATATGCAACCAACATGGGCCAACATCTATATTTGACTTAGCCCAACACTCAAAGTTAACCCCACATTACCGTTTTAAACATTTAAAAAACCATCTCAACGGCTATATCTCTTCATGACCGTTCAAAAAACACTCCAACACACAAATTCATCATATAACAACATTCCAACAATCAATCTTCATTCACACAAAATTTTATAAAACAAAAAAGATCTATATATTTTTATAAAAGAATTTTTATAAAAAAATGGTGTACACATACAAGCCAACATACTACTCCTCAGTCCAAGACTCGATAACCTCGATGTGCAAAAACATCTTACCATTCTCATTCAAGAAACGCCGCTTGCCCGCGATTGCAGCTGCTGAGCAAAGACTATGGAAGCAGCAATCTGATAACTTGAAGTGGCAGCAAGAGTCTTTTCATCAGATTTTGAACTTGATGGGGTTGTTTAAGGAAGGGATTTTGGCGGAGAATGAGGTTTTGGTGTTCCGGGCTCATCTTTTGGAGACGATTGTGTCGTCGTCGTTTGATCTCGAGCAGCCGGTTATTTTGAAGGATAAGCTGATCTTCTTACAGGTTAGACCATAAACTTGAGCTTTTTTAAATTAAAAGATTTACTTTTTTATGTTGATTTATTGTAATAGTACTAAGATTTTGAAAAATATTCAGAATTTGGGGTTTTCGGGATTTTAGTAAAGTTTTTGAATTTTTCGACTTTTTCCTATAAATTTTGCTGAATTTGCATATTTTTTGGTGGATAGCTGTAATAGTGTAGAAAGTAGACGAAATGTAACATGGGTTTGAAAAAAAGTTTGATATAAATGGCCAAATGGGTAACCCGAGGGCGAGTCTTTGTCTCAGATGTAAACGGCGTAATGCGGTATCCCATAAACAAAATTGGTATATTGGTGAATAATTGTATTAGTAACAAGATCTGAACAAATTGTGAGCTAGGTTTGTACTAAGTTCAGAAAAGTTAATTTCTTTCATGGTTTTAGGGAAAATTTGCAACAGTATCAAGATTTTATAAATTTGTGATTTTTTTGGTAAATTTGCTTCTATTTTGTTGGAAAGATGTGATAATATCAAGATCTACACAGATTCTGATATGGGTTTTTTCGGGTTTTAAAAAAGTTAATATCTTTTTATATTTTGGTTACAGGAGTTATTGTATGCAAATTGCATATCAGAAGAGGAGTATCATGCATCGAAGGCACCATTGTTGCAAAGACTAACAGCTCAAGGAGCTAAAATAGACTCAAAAGATATCGTCATCGCTGGACCACAACAAAAAGACCCAAACAATGAATGGTCAGTGATCGATTTGCAAGACTCGGGTTCCAAAAATAAGCCAAAGCAGCAAAAGTCAGGGGTTAAACAAGTCAAAGGAGCTGCATCAGTTCTTGGTATCTCATCATCATCATCAGTAAAAAATGGGAACGATAATAGTGTTGGAATGTCTCAAGAGAATCCGTTTTGGAACTGTGAACTGAAAGAAAAAGAAAATGAAAAACCGACAATTCTAATGGCTGAAAGTGTGGTAAATGAGGACTCAGCAAAGAAGGCAAAAAAGAGCCCATTTAGTGGCTTTATGAAATGGAAAAAGAGTGATGATTCTGAAAAAGATACTGTGCCTTTATCGTTAAATGATTCGGTTAAGGGAACTTATGCACATCCGAAGGAGGGGATAGATACTAAAATCAAGCGAAAGCTACACATGGATGGCTCATCGTCTGATTTCTTTGTTGATAAGGTGATTAAATTTGAAAATTTTTGGTTTGACTTAATTGCATTATTAGTTTTCTTGTGCTGATGCATCTCTCGCCTCAGGTTTTAGGAGACAAAATCAGGAAGGAGCTAATGAAAAGCAAAGCAGAACTTCAGTTATCGTAAGCAATCTCAATCTTGATACACTTAAGGAAAAATCTGTTTCAAGTTGGTATCATTTACTTTCTAAACGGATATATGCTACTTGCGTTTCTAATCATTTAATGCAACAAATTGGATTCTGTGGTTAGAATTGGTAGTTTTACAAAAATTGTGAACTCTAACCGATAATAATTTTTTTAGGGATGATCAAATTGAAGTGATTTCAACTAGGCTTCCAATCGACAAAGCTGATCTGAAAAAGTTCTTTGCCAAGTAAGAAAAACGTCAGATTTTTCTTCAATGATTGTGGTTGCTTTTCTTGAATTGTGGCTAATTTTGATGGAAATTTCAGGAAATGGTGTGATCAATATGGAGAAACTGTGTTGGAAGTGGTGCGAAAAGAGTATAAGGATCACGTTAATGAGATCAAGAACATGTCAATTGCTATAAAGAAGGAGCAGAAGAAACCCGTGGAGGAGAAATGGACTACTTTCGATGATGTGCACATGTCAAGTTCTATGAAGAAGGAGCAGAAGAAAACCGTGGAGCAAAGATGGACTACTTTTGATGACGACGATGAAAATTGTCACCCAAATCTATTTGCTGACCGGGCTCCAGTTTCATCAGGTTTTGTATCGCAGAAAGATGATAGAAGCGTTCGGGCTTCTAAGAATAGAGGCAGTACCGATAGGTTGTTCAAGAACAACCCTTTCTTTGATTACTAGCTAGGCCAATATCTTGATTTGGCTCTTGCGGTACATGTCTTATTATGAATGTTTTCTATGTTCTTTTGTTGATGCTGTGAGGTTTTTAGGGTTTACAGATTAGTCTTATTTGTGTAATGTTGAATTGCGGAGTGTTTCAGTAATCTTCGGGAAATAAACTTGAAAGTTTATGTATGGATAGGCTACCCTTTAGGTTGCTTTCTTTTCGACCCATTACCCAACCCACACAACTACAATTGACAAACAACAAGTGTGTTACTGAGGTTACAAGATAACAATGTTGAGGACTTGAGGTTTAAGCATTTAGTAGACTTAAAGTTACATGAGCCACTTTTGATTTTCAAGAGTCAATCTAGTATTTTCAAGACTGCTTTTTCAGTCATTATTCTCACTAGTAGTGACTTTATATTTCTTCCTATACTTATGTAGTTGTCGAGATTTTCTACAAAAGCCAAATGAACTTGGTTGATCTCGAGCATAATCATGCTCAGACGCGAAATGAAAACATCTTATTTGACACTCGAAAGTCAATCCTGAACTTTTGGTTTGGAGGCAAAATGAAGTCTTGAGACCAATCCAATCTTATGTTTCACAATGTAATTAAATACTTGCTACCAGATTTTGTTGATTATTACTTTGTAAAACAAGAGAACTATGAGCACTCTGCATGCCCAATACTTTTACCACAAAATTTACTCAAAATATAAGAGCCCAAAAGTTTTTCTTAAGATTGTCAAATTTTGACGAAAGTTGTTACAACAAAAGTTGCAGGCATGTGTATAAAGGAGCGAAGGTACTCGTGAAACGTTCAAGATTGACTCGGTAAGGGCTTGAAAAGATCCAAGTTTGATCCGGGGTTCAAGCGTTTTTTGGATTTAACGAATAAACGATTCCAAGCCAGAGCTTCATACTTAAAGTTCGATTACCTTCGCGACCTAAGAAATATATGTATGTATACATGTCAATAGTATAATTGTATATTTGCACATGTATATATTCATTATACGATTTTGCTAACCAATACCCAATGGGCAGAGGTTAAGGTGTAACTAATGAACACAAACTTTCTTAATTAACCAAAAAATGCATTAAATACACATTAAATGAACTTGTAAATTAATATATTTGAATATGATTTTCATTTAAATGAATTAAAACATTCATTTTATAAATAGATTAATCCTTACCCAGTGGGCAGAGGTTAGCAAAACCGTTCATTATATGGGTTTGCCTAAAGGGTGCCTTCATGGCAAGGTTTAATATCAGTAAAGGAAAACTTTGAGTTTATTTAATTAAAAATCATATTTAATTACGGTAGTTTATAAGTTTCATTAATGTGCATTAAATGCAATTTTTAATCTAAAAGGAAAGTTTGTGTTTAATAAATACAGTTTAACTGGTGCCCTCAGGGCACTCGTTAGACGAGCTAAAATTAAATAAACGAGCATGGACCTAACATATTTTAACAAGTCGAGCTTGAGGTGGACATTATTTCGTCTATGTATCGAAAAAGAGACGAGCCCGATCTTGTATAATGTCACAAGCCAAGCTCAAGCTAAAAACACAAGACTCGAAACAAGCTCAAGGAGCCGGGGCTTAATAAACTTAAACAAGCCAACCTTGTCTTTTAGCAAGGTTGGGCTCAAACTCGGTTGGACTCGTTTCTACCTTTAAATGCTTATATAAATTGGCTTTTAGAATAATATACTTTTGCTAAATCTTAGAATGCATACTAGATTTTGATAAGTGAGAAAGTATACGTCTTGTATTGTAGATGTAGACAGTGGATGTCCTAAATCGTAACATTAATGATCGACCTTGACATCATGGGTCGTGATTGCAACATTTATCTAGCACATTAAATGCCCATCTTGATCTATTCGTCTTGATAATAACTCGTAGGTTATTATTTTCCACACTTTGTTAGGCGTTGGATTAGAAGCGGAGTTAATAAGATGACTCGTTGTCGCATTCTATTAGCATCTTATCATTATGATTTTAGTTGCACCTAAAAAATTACTCAGTTTATCAATTACTTTCGACTTTCAACTTTGAGAAGAGTGACACTACACATGCTTAATTTAGCATCTCTAAATTATTTCGTTCATATGGATTGAAAGATCATATTTTTTTTTCTTTTTTTTTTTTAAGCGAGATCGAAAGAAATTCACTACACTATTTTATACAATGAAGTAGTCTTCTAACATCTAGTCTCGACTTAATTACCCAGAATTATTACCTGATCTAAATGCATATATCCATATGCAACATTAGAGTCGGTGCAAGCCCGAAACAACACACCATTGGGCCTTTTTATCCCATTGGCGTTGCGTTCTGCCACCTCCCTCTGTTGTATGCCTCGTATGTTTGTCTTTTTCGCCGGCCAATTCATGAGCGTTTTTTTTTTTTTTTTTTTTC
>LBNU01039466.1:0-47912 GCA_014162995.1 Artemisia annua
GGATCCCTAGGTTGGCATTAGAGATAAGAGAGTTTTACGAATACGATTTAGAAAAGTTAGAGTTGTAATAGTCTGCATTCTACAAGCAGATTTAAGGTGTTATTATAATCAAAGTTTGGTTAATTCTTCTTAGCTTTGTTAAGTAATTCCGCATACTTAATAGAGTAATTCAGTGTTTCATTGTTAGTAGATTAGGATTTATCCAAGGCTACTAAACCCTTAACAAGCTATATAATAGTTTGGTCAGAGTATAACGATCCAACAGGTTCCCACAAAGATATGTGAGGTGCATCTTCGTAGGATACCCAAAGGAAACGATGGGTTACTATTTTTATTACCCCCTGAGAACAAAGTATTCGTTGCTAGGTATGGTGATTTCTTGGAAAAGGAACTCATATCTCAAGAATTAAGTGGGAGGGTATATGATCTGGAAGACAATCAGGTTGATGCATTACCTTCTGAAGATACTAGTCAACTTCCTGAAGAACCAGATAGTCTGGGTCCTCCACCTGAAGTTGAAGTGGTTCCCATTAGCATATCCGTAAGGACTGTGAAAGCACCTGATCGACTATGTCTTAACGTTGAGTGCGATCAATCTATACTAGGGGATCTTGATGAACCTACTAGCTATAGAGCTGCCATGAATAGTCCTGAAAAGGAAAAATGGCAGGTTGCTATGAATGGGGAAATGCAATCCATGCATGATAATGAAGTCTGGACTGAAGTAGACCTTCCTCCTGGTGCCAAGGTAGTTGGGAGTAAATGGCTCTACAAGAAAAAGACTGACATGGATGGCATTGTACACACCTATAAGGCCCGTTTAGTAGCTCAAGGGTTTACTCAAACATTTGGTATTGACTACGAGGAGACCTTTTCTCCTGTAGCTGATATTAGGGCTATTAGGATTCTCATAGCCATAGCTGCATACTATGACTATGAGATTTGGCAGATGGATTTCAAAACCGCTTTCTTAAATGGTCGCCTAGATGAAGACATCTATATGGCGCAGCCTGAGGGGTTTGTGAATCCTGATTTTCCAAAGCGTGTATGCAAACTTCAAAGATCCATTTATGGATTGAAGCAAGCATCACATCAATGGAATAAAAGATTTGATGAAGAAATCAAAAGATTTGGATGTTCTCAGAATCTTGATGAGCCATGTATATATACCATAAAGCTAGTGGGAGTGATGTAATTTTCCTTATTTTATATGTCGATGACATATTGATCATGGGAAAAGACATTCCAAGTTTGCATAAAGTTAAGGCATATCTTGGAAAGTGTTTTTCTATGAAAGATTTAGGGGAAGCTGCATTCATTATGGGAATTAAGATAGATAGAGATAGATCTCAGCGATTAATTGGATGAAGCCAAAGTGCTTACATTGACAAAATATTGAAGAAATACAATATGCAAAATTCCAAAAAGGGATATTTGCCAATGCAAGAACACCATGGCTTGAGTAGCAAAGTTTGTGCTTCAACACCTGCAGAGGTGCAACGCATGAAGAGAGTCCCTTATGCTTCGGCTGTGGGATCTATTATGTATGCGGTGAAAAGCACAAGGCCAAATGTGGCGTTTGCTCAGAATTTAACCAGTCGATATCAGCAAAATCCAGGTGAAGCTCACTGGACTGCTGTTAAGAATATTCTTAAGTACCTTAGGGCTACTAAAGATGTATTCTTAGTTTATGGGGGTAATCCAGATCCAATTGCAGAACTTGATGTTACAGGTTACTGCGATGCTTCATGGCAAGGTGATAAGGATGATACGAAGTCTCAAACGGGTTATGTCTTTGTCATTAATGGAGGAGCTGTGGATTGGAGGAGCAAGAAGCAGAGTACATTGGCGATGTCTGCATCAGAAAGTGAGTACATAGCTGCTTTAGAAGCTGCAATGGAAGCCGTTTGGATTAGGAAGTTCGTTTCGGGGCTTGGAGTTATGCCATCGATTCAACAACATATAAAAATGTATTGCGACAATTCAGCTGCAATTACATTTGCTCATGAACCTGGACTCATGAGGGGCACCAGACATTTCCCGATCAAATATCACTACGTGCGTGAGCAAGTGGATATTGGAGAGATCGATTTACTTAAAGTTCACACAGATGATAACTTAGCAGATCAATTAACGAAAGCTCTACCTGGCACTAAGCTTTATATGCTAGCTGAAGGAATAGGTCTTCGTAAGGCTGAAAGTTTCATGCCCATTTGTGATTAGTATTTGGATAAAGGATGTAATGTACAAATTATTAATTTTTAATGAAATAAAGTATTGGTTATGTTTATTTACATTGTTTTGATAATATATCCTGTTTTTTGCATGTTTAAATCCTTGAATAATTTCATTATTCTAAAACTGTCCGTTGTCGGTTAATGATATGGGAATATCATTAAGGGAAGACAAATCTGAGTATTGGTTAGAATATACTTGAAAGTATATTGATGCGTAGTCATACCAATTTCACATGATATTCAATGAATTGAATATAGGACTTATCCAAACTACATGAGTTTACTTATATAAGTTATATTTAAGTAAATCATAAATAGTTATCCTCAGACTTGAGATACCAGATAAAAGTCATGGATGTAGTGCATTTTTGTGGAGCAATCTACCGCTATCCGTAACTGGTAGTTATAAGGGTTGTTTTCAGAAGTGTTGCAAAGTCCATGAGTTAGTCTTGTAGTCAATATAGAATTTGTTCCTTCAAATTTATTTTGAAGTTTAATACTGCTGGGCCACTCGTAGGATTGACAAAATGTTTGCGTGGCCACGCCCAAAGACTATCTGGAATACGTTCAGATGTTTTGATAATTTTGTTCAATCATTAACATACGAGAAACTGAAATTTAATAAAGATTTATTTCTTTATTAATAAGAGTATTATAAACAAAAGGATAATAATAATGATGAATCGTTAAGGGTTTTCCAGGAAACTCAGCTCGGGTCGAACTATGGGCATTGGAGTGTTGCAAGACGCCAACCAATGTCATTTTACTGTTAATAGATAACCAAGTGGGAGCTGTTGGAATATGGTTAAATATTAACACGTAAATGTCTAGTGTCGAACCCGAGACCTCGGGATTGCACACAATACAAACAAGAATTAAAGTAATATAATTATATATTAAATGTTATGTATATATAATTCTTTAAACACTAAATGGACTTAACGGTCGTTAGTTATTAACCGTACGGACTAACTATCGTTAAAACCAAACGTGAAGGACTATAATGGAATTTGGAGACAAGAAGGATCCGGAAGGACCCTTGGGCCCTTGTGGCCGGTCGTGTAGCCCAAAGGGAGGGGGTTTCCCTTGCCCTAACTTGTTCCCAAAGTCTCCTTACTAGTATATATAGAAAACTAAGGGTTATTGATTTTTCACTCTTGTACACATAACCCTAATTTGGTTTTCTTTTCCTTCTCTTTGCTCCAACCGATCGGCCAAACACCCCCAAAGGGTTTTGGATCGAATTTTTCATAAGAAAACTTTAGTGTTTTGTTTACTTGCATAAACCTTTAATTCGTTAGTAGTTTGTGTGTACAAGAACGAGGTAATAACTTACTTTAGTTATTATCAAGAGATCGATAAACAAAACGGTAAGGGGTTTATCATAGATCTATTGTTCTTCTAAGTTCAAGAATCAAGAATTGTGTACGCTACGTTTTCTTTATGTTTAGTTAACTTTTATGTGTTATACTTGATCCTAGCTTCCGCAACATGTGCTACTTGATATTATTATTAATATATGATAGTCATGTATATTAAATTCTAACATACTTCATATTCAAAAAACAAGGAGACTGACCCTAACTTGGCCGTGAACATCCCTCTATAGTCGAATACGGGACTCAGTTTTATAGCACTCGACTGATACGTACTCAATTTGGTTGCATGTGACAAACGGACTTTCTTTTTTCCTATGTTATACAGATCAATACGTAAAAGCATTTGGTCACAACACACTTTTGACCTTGTATTTGAGTACCATGAGATCACAAGTTAGAATATTTCAAGTTGTGACAGTTACGAAACATCATTTAGATTCATAAGTTTTGTAGTGGTTAGTGAACTACCATAATAAAATTCCCACCAAACATTTCTCTTACAATAACACTCAAACTTGTACAACATACAAACTCATAACTGATAATAACTCCAAGAAATTCTATTGCGACTATGGCGAAAGTAGAAGCGAAGAAAGAAACAATCAGCATTGCAGTTTATAAAGCTAATTTGCATTGCCCAAAGTGCGCTCATGATATTAAGAAGCCACTTATGAGAACTCCAGGTAATATTGTTAGTTTGTTATGCTATGTTTAAAAAGATGAAACAAATTCAATGTACTAATAATGCTTGTTCATCTTTGCTTTTTCAATACGTTGATGTGTTTACCCCAATTTTTCATACATGTTTTTTTTATAAGCTTCACTAATTGTGAAGCTAAACTTCTCATTAAACCATCTTTCTTTAAGTTAATGGTCATTCTAGTAGCATATTGATGTATTGATACTTTTGGGAATCGGGCAATAATAACAAGTCATGGATCTTTATTTATCTAGATGCATTTTAATGTATTTTTTAATTCAAAATTATTAGATACATTTCATCAAATTAGAAGAATAATTTTTCCATTCTCTGCATGTCAAATGTATGTTGCTAGTACTACTTTGCACCATTTTAACTTCAAAATCACATTTGAAACTAAAGGGATTGATTTCAAATAAAGATGTATCTATTTCAGGTCGACGTCTCACAAATGTGTAACTATAATCACTTTTCATCCTTCTCATTTTGAAAAAAAAAAAAATAATAAATAAAAAAATAAAAAATAAAAAATTCTATACCTAATACCAAATTTCATATGTTTTACCTCATTTGGAGAAAAAATAGTCAATCTCATTTTGGCAGTAAGACCGTTTCGTCGATCGACTTGTGCTTTTGTTGTCGTATTAATTTAGAGATCCCTTTTTGTTGTTTTTGTACCGTTTATCATTGTATAAGCTCCTTTCTTCCGTTTCTAATTGTATAAACTCCATTTCTTTATTAGGTTAAAAAATATGGAAATTTACTTTTTTGTACATTCTTTTGGTGATGATCAGGAGTCCATAAAGTGGATGTTAAGCATGAGAAAAATGAAATAACAGTGGAGGGTACTTTCGAAGTGAAGAAAATACATGAAAGATTAGAAAAATGGAGTAGAAAAACGGTTGAGATTGTATCACAAGACAAGAAATCATTGGAGATAAGGGAAACTAAGAAAGTAAGAATTTCTTCAACTCAATTTTTTTTCCTTTTCTTTTATAAGTAACTAGACGAATACCCGAGCAAATCGACGGTTTATAGCTGCAAATAATTATACTTACGAACTTATAATTCTGGTGTGACCCTTGATGCAAAAATTACGAGTTCAATTTATAGTCATTGTTAAAAAAATATATATCTATGTGTTATATATAAACAAAAAATAAAATCTCCTGTTTCAGTAATAGTTACTTTTACCAATCATATTAATTGTAAAAATAAATATAATTTATAAAAATAAAAACAAAAGTAAATTATTTAATGATATATTTAAGGATAATTAATAATTGTATACTTTAAAGCTATTTTTTTCAGATGTTTCTTTTAGTAGCATTAAAAAAGTATCATTTATGAAAATATGCAATGTCGTCTTTGTATTTTTGAAAATTATGAGGGCACTATACGAAATTACATAATGAGGCATTTTGGAAAAAAATGTTATATATAAAGTGTTACCGTTTATAAGATATAATAAAATTAGTTATCTAAATGTTCAACCTATTATTTATTTAAGTTATTTTTTCATCTAAATACTGTTTTTTCTTTATAAAAATATGTGTACACATGCATTTAATTGTTAACGGGACAAATTTTAGGGTCTCTAAAATTTTTGAGACAATGATCGATGATCGTTCAGTTTGCTTTTTGTCAAACATGCTTTATTTCCTAAATGTTAAACGCTAAACGCTAAATAGTACAAAATGCTTTATATCGTTCTGCACCAAACACACCAATTTCCTCGTATTGAACCGTGTTTTTTTTGTTTGAATGAAACACTGGGCAACCTCGCACCCAACGCAACAAATGTAGAAGTTAATTTGACATGAATAAAAACAATTTTAACGGTGCATTATATAAAGGTAAAGCAACAAATTCGTTTTTAGTGAAAAAGAAATAAAAACTTTCATGACTGTACAGCGTCCATTTGGTTCGAGTCAAGGCTAAACCAGACATAAATTAAGCAATCAATTTGCTTCGACGCAAAGCTATACAAATTACTGTATAAAGTTATTTAATGATACTCAATAAAATTTGATTGAATGATTGAAATTATTAATATGATTTGATTTTGTTCGCGCTGAAGGAAACTATAAAGATAACCAAAGTAAAAACATACATGCATTGCGACAAATGTGAGCATGATCTTCGAGCAAAGCTACTGAAACACAAAGGTACGTAATGCACAACAAGTCAACAACTCCATATACGAGTAGTTCTTAGTTATTAATATGCGAGTTGCAATATTCAATACAACTGAACTAAGGGCCATAGAAAATGTCAGGTATACACAATGTCAAAACAGACATAAAGTCACAGACTGTTGTAATAGAAGGAACCATCGAGGCCGAAAAAATTGTGACCTATATGCAAAAAAGAGCACGCAAACATGCAGAAATTATAACTGAACATCCTCCAAAAGAGAAGGTTATTGAGAAGAAGGTGGAAACGAAAGAGAAGGTGATTGTGGATGTTGTGACCACGAAGACTGTAGAATTTGAAGAGAAGACTAAGGTACAAGCTAAGGGTAAAGATGGCGAGGTCCCGTATTTCGTTCACTATGTTTATGCCCCCCAGTTGTTTAGTGATGAAAATCCAAATGCTTGTTTGATAATGTAGGGTATAGATAATAATGGGTATATATTTTGCTCATAACATTTTTCTTTTGTAATATATATACTCGAGAGTTATTTTACATACAAATTTTTTTTAACATACTAAGAGACAAATCTCTGCTACACATTTTTTTTTAGAAAAAAAAAGATGGATATTAATTAATATTTAAATTATAAATTCAGTTACACCCATCTGATATAATTTAAATATCTAATGATACTTGATCGATAGACAAAACAAACTATATCGTAGCGACGAACATTTAAATATCTTTCTATATACCGACACTTTAATATACAATCGACAATTTTATTTTTTTGGTGAATCAAAATTCGAATTACATATCACATGTGATTTAACACTAATATCGAAGTTCGAAGGCTAAACATCCGTACTAAAATTGACATAAGTATTTGTCTAAAAATATAAAACTTTCCCCGTTCTTTGCGAAGGAAAACATACACTCTTGGCTTTCCAATCATATACCTAAAAGAGAATATGAAAGAGTTTTTATGTATAAAACGGCTAAAGATACTTGAAACTCTTTAGTGATTACTCATTCAGGAAATAAGCAAGTTAAGAATAACAAAATAGATTATTTGTTCGACAATATGAACAATTTTCAATATCGGATAATGATAGTATTGATAATGCATTTGCTAGATTTAACACTATTATTATTCTTTGCAAGCATTTGATGAAACCTTTTTGAGTCGTAACCATGTTAGGAGATTTTTAAGAGCACTTCTAACTAAATGGAGATTGAAGGTAACGACCATATTAGAATCAAAATACTTGTCGATCTTTTCTTTCGACGAACTTATTGGCAACCTAAAGGTATATGAAGTGGTGTTGGCAAAAGACTCTGAGGCTTCTAAAGACAAAAAAGAAAAGTATAAGTCACTAGCTCTAAAAGCGAAAAAGGAGTCAAGTGACGAAAAAACTTCTTCTTCGGATATTGAAGATGAAGAATACGTTATGGTGGTAAGGGACTTCGATTCATTTCTAAGAGAGTTTCATTTGTTGTTCAATTGGGATAATGTTCCACAACTATCTTTGTAATTTTTTGATTCATTTCTAATCAGAATTTTATACATTGAGAAGTCCGAAGAGTGTTATTAGTGTCAAACGAGTCTTGTGTAAAACTTGTTTTTAACTTTTAAACACATTCATGTTTTACCCAATTTTTGAGACCAACATAGCATTTTAAATAATATTTTGTTGTTTAAAATAACAAATGTATGATCCCAGGAGAATTGTATTGAAATCTATAAACTGCTTATTTTCGTATTTTACTAGTTGTACATTTAGATTACAAACAGGGGCGAGCCCATCACTCTAAGTCAGCAGACGCACAAATATTTATTTACGAGTGTTAAAAAAGAAAAATAAACTAAGGGTACGATTTCATTAAGACTAATAAGCAAATTAAGACGACATGTATTTTTTTTTTTTTGACATATTAGTGGACTAACTAAACAAGACATGTATTTGTATCACACAAAATTTTGAGACCAGATTCATTCCGGAGAAATCGTGATTTTTCAAGAAAATTTGCACTAGGCATCAAACATTTATCGGGTTCCCGTAAATCCATAAGTCCGCCAATGATTGCAAATACATATTTTTTTTACTTTTCAACCAAATAAATCATGGTAATCATTCTCTTTTTAAAAGGTCCAAATACATACTTTTGAAAAAAAAAAATGCTTCTTGAACTCATAGATTCTCCGACATACTTTTTCCGTCACAAATTCGTCGGAAACCACTTATACCAACGAATTTCCGACAGAAACGACCATTGGTAAACCTATTGTGTAGTAGTGCAAGTGGAAGATCCAGCATGAAAATAGAGAGTTCACCAGCTTAGAACATGTTTGCTATAATGTTTTAAACTTTCTTCCGGCCAGTTTCAAAATACATACGCATGTACAAGTGAAAAACTGGAAGTTCTATAAGAGAATAAACCCTACAATAGATGTCATCATGTAAAAGTGTAAAACTGTAAGAGGAGAATATAGACAACAAGAATAAGACGGTAACATAAAATTTGCAGCCCACACATGGTGAACGTGATAGGAACCAAACAATAAACCTTTGCTCGTGGTCTTACGCATGGTCCAATAAGTCTAGTCTTGGGGTCAAGCCTACCCATGTGTCTAAGATATTTTGTTTGAGTGTCTCAAATAGCTAAAAATTAAATAAATATTAATGCAATTATGTAAAGCGTTTCTCTACATTAATCTTCAAACTATAATCTTTAAGGTGTTTGTGACCTGTCATATCTTGACGAAACCAATGATTTTCATATAATAAACCATCTATTTCTCGTAGCCGTGAATGTTTTGAGTAAATAATTGCCAATTCATTCTTACTTTCTTGATTGAGAGTTGAATACACAACTATTTAGTAATAAAATAACGGAGTTTTCTTCCAATGAGATTTGCGTTTGGTGGTTTCTTCAAAAGATTAAATAGTGGGCATTTTCTTGTTTTGCTAGGATTATCTCATACTCTCTTTGTGTAATTCATTTTTCTATGTCTTGTAGACATAGTTTAAAGGAAGAAATAATAATCGAGTGGTCCTTAGATGTTGGTGGTGTTTTGTTTAGTTGGTTCAGTGTACTTGTTCAGGCACTTTTTCTCGATATTAATAATGGATTGACAATTGGTACATTTCCTTTTTTTTTTTTTTTTTTTTTTTTTTTTTTGATTTTTATAAATTTTTTTTTTTTATTAAATTATGAAACAGAAGTTACGTAACCTAAAATATAAAGTTTGATAACTTAAAAGTAATAAAATACAAAAAATACGAAGCTGAAACTATAAAAAAAATGTCTTTTCCTGTTAATAAAGTAGGTAAAATTGCCAAAAAAATGTGGAGCATAAAACACAAACTGTGACAAGTCAAAAGTAGTAAAAAAGAAAATATACAAAATAAAAAACTGTCTTATATTGTCAATAAAATAAGCGCCTGTTTGTTTAATTTTTCTTATTAAGTCATGTTAATTAACAGATGACTTAATGCAGACAACCTCAGTTTTATTACTTAATATTTTCAGTCATCTTTCTCTATTAAGTCACAAACAAACAGTTTTCATATGACTTAATTAATTCAGTTTTTTTCATATTAAGTCAATTAAGTCGAAATCAAACACCCCCTAAGTAAAAGAGAGTAAGGGTTTAAAATAATGAGGTGTTTCTTTTTTCCCCTTAGCTAAGGGATGCCATTTAATATTATTACTTTTTAGATGAGACTCACAAAAATCCCTTAAATGGTCTATATCCACAAGGTTTAATTTATCATCTCCTTCCCATTAAGATGCTTATATGGAAGTGGGACCCATATGAATCCTTAGCTAATGAAAAAAAGAAACAACCCCTAAGTCTTGTTTAAACCAAGGTATCGATCCCTAAGGAGAATAAGTGCTATCAATTTCAATTCACATGTTCTTTAAGACAAAGAGTGCCTTCGAGACAAATAATGAAACTAGGGACGGACCCAGAATTTTTAAGAGGGTGTTGCACAAAAGAAATATTAAGCTAACTAAAATTACACCGTAAGAAATGAAAGTAGCAAAAAACATTTTGGGGGTTGCACATACCACAAAAATGACAGTTTTGAGCTTTTTTTTACATTTCGAGACTTAAAATTAGGTGTAGCCCGTGACACACCCGGCATACATGTGGTCCGTCCATGAATGAAACAGCTAACAAACACACCAACAAATAGTCAAATAGTAATATTAACCCCTAAAAGACTAAAAATACACTTTCTACACCAAGACTCCGAAAAATCAAAACCACCACCTCATAAAACACATCAAATTCAAATCACATCTCGCAGACACTTCTATTTTGCTGATATGAAAACTTTTTGGCTATCCATGATGAAATTAGCAACTAGGAAAATACCAAAATCATCTAACCACGGCAGGACTTAGCAGTCCGGTCGGTTAGGCATTAGTATGGTAATCGTCTTGATTAAGATTCAGAATTTTCAGAGCTTTAACCCTTATCATTGCATGCACTGAAGACTTTTGCTACAACAATTACATCATACCTCGCCGCTAATTTTAGTTTTTCTTGAAACTGCAAAGTTTCTGCTAATTAAGAAACTCTTGAACCATTTCTGTGGCCGCAAAATATATTTTCTGAAACTTGTGGGCATCAAACATGATATATATCAAAAGTTAAACAAGTTGCAATGTATTTACCAAATAAAAGAGACTTGGTTACTACTATACCGTTGATGTAATCGAGTTTCAAAAAGAACAATCATCACATAATGCATACCAGATATATGATTTTGGTTTTTGAAGGAAAGGGCCAAATCTTCGGATTTTGTAATACTATATATGAACCCTAATATATATATATATAAGCATGGTTTATATACTGGCTAAAACCAATAGTGGCGTATATATGGTATATTGATAGCAAAAACGCATGCATATTTACAAATATATTCACAAAACTTAGTTAAAGTTTAGACGATTGTTTAAGTGCTAATTAATGTGAAAAACAAAATCTAAATTATATACTAGTATATATATAAAGACCAAACTTTAGTTCACTTTATTAACAAATCATAGTATAGATATGATTGACTAAAATATCAGTATCACTTTAGAGAAAGAAAGCCTAGAAACCAGTGATGCAAAATAGAAGGTACTTCTGATGGAGACAATGATCTTTTGTTCCAAAATAAATGTAAAATTATATATTTTATAAATAAGTATTATCTCTATGAATCTAATTTCATTTATACTCACTAAAATCAATTTTAATTGATTAAAACACAAAATGACAATTTATTTTGAGATCTCAATATATATAAAGATGTAAATTTAATTTGAGACTGTGGAGTATGAAAGTGGACGCATAGTGGAGAGTCTTAGAGGAATAAATAATTAATATTATTTGTAACTATGTGTTAAGGATTAAGAATAAAAAACTAAAAAGAAATGGAGCATCTATTCAGAAAAAGACTAGATCTTCACATGCCCAGATTATTATCCCTGAGAACACATGTTTATCCATCGAATTTAGCAAGTAACTAGAAACCCTGAATGGAGTCTGCTTCAGAAAAAGATGAAAGAATAAAATAAAATATTAGGGTTTGTATCAAGTTGGTCAAGAACATTAAATATAACCTAGATATAAAAGAAAATAAACCAAATATTTTACTGAATGTTACCCAAAGTCCANGAGTTTCAAAAAGAACAATCATCACATAATGCATACCAGATATATGATTTTGGTTTTTGAAGGAAAGGGCCAAATCTTCGGATTTTGTAATACTATATATGAACCCTAATATATATATATATAAGCATGGTTTATATACTGGCTAAAACCAATAGTGGCGTATATATGGTATATTGATAGCAAAAACGCATGCATATTTACAAATATATTCACAAAACTTAGTTAAAGTTTAGACGATTGTTTAAGTGCTAAATGTGAAAAACGAAATCTAAATTATATATATATAAAGACCAAACTTTAGTTCACTTTATTAACAAATCATAGTATAGATATGATTGACTAAAATATCAGTATCACTTTAGAGAAAGAAAGCCTAGAAACCAGTGATGCAAAATAGAAGGTACTTCTGATGGAGACAATGATCTTTTGTTCCAAAATAAATGTAAAATTATATATTTTATAAAGTTTTAGGAAATCTAAGTACTATCTCTACAAATCTAATTTTATTTATTCTCATTAAAATCATTTTTAATTGATTAAAACACAAAATGAAATCTATTTTGAGATGTCAATATATATAAAGATGTAAATTTAATTTGAGACTTTGGAGTATGAAAGTGGACACATAGTGGAGAGTCTTAGAGGAATAAATAATTAATATTATTTGTAACTATGTGTTAAGGATTAAGAATAAAAAAATAAAAAGAAATGGAGCATCTATTCAGAAAAAGACTAGATCTTCACATGCCCAGATTATTATCCCTGAGAACACATGTTTATCCATCGAATTTAGCAAGTAACTAGAAACCCTGAATGGAGTCTGCTTCAGAAAATGATGAAAGAATAAAATAAAATATTAGGGTTTGTATCAAGTTGGTCAAGAACATTAAATATAACCTAGATATAAAAGAAAATAAACCAAATATTTTACAGAATGGCACCCAAAGTCCAATTTTTATAATATTTTACTCTCAAATTAATTGATTGATCAACTCTATAGATCATATAAAATTCTTTTGATTCGGAGACTAATAACTACACGTTGATTTTACGTTAAAATATATTATACATCAGTATTTATTAAATATATACCATCATGAAACATTTTATAAAAGAAATTTTGAAAGCTCACTAGACCTAATTTAAGATGAAAAAAATCAAATAGTTTAGATCTTATGGTACTTCTTCACAAGAATTTTGCATTCATAAACAAATATAGTTTCACAAAAACAATAAAGGACAAGAAATTTGATCTTAATTCACAAATTTAAAGAACTAAAAGCAGCTACAATTGGATCAGTGGATTGAACCCGAATCAAATTAATGGTAATTGATGAATGATGATGATCCATTGGTTTATCATAATTTTCTTTAACACATACACGTGTTCAAAATTAAACTCACAACCCATCATTTATATAGAACAAGACCTATTGTCTAACCTTTCTTAACCGAAAGGTGGCCGGTTCGCAGTATTCCCGGACCAACCACCACCGTCTACTACCGGTAACTGAACATTCGGCATATTAAGTGGTAAGTTAAAGAAAGGTAAACCCATAGATGAAGGGTCTTGATAAGGGTTACCACCACCACCATCTCCATCAGCATTAGCACCACCACCACCACTACTAGCAGCTGCTTCATCTTCATCTAAAGGCAGCCTCTCATACGCCACATTCGTAAAAGAAGCAGCTATAACAATCACTGGCCCTGAAGCCACTAAAGCTCCCACAACATTCCCTCCAACAACTTGACCTTGTCCACCAGCTAAATAAATAGTTAAACTAGTGGCACCTGGTGGAGCAGGTGGAGGTAAAAAAGAACCCGAGAGTGAAAGTATCTCAAACCTACCATGAAGTGTCAAAACAGATCCAGCAGCAGCTGGCTGCCTAAGACTAACGTTGTTAACTGTACCACTACCACTAACTATACAAATCCCACGTTGTCTTTTCCTAGCATAATCAGCAACAGATTCAAATACATCACACCCGTTGCTTATTTCAAGGATATGAGCTCTTAAAGTGTTGGCACTTTCACGAGTAATGATGACTGGTGGTCTAGGCTTGTTTTTTGAGCCAGGTGGACGCCCTCGTGGACGGCGTCCACCTGAGCCAGGAGTAGTTTGGTTCGTATCGTCTTCTTCGGAGTCTTGAGGGATTTGGAGGTGAAGATCAGGGCGGTTTTGGAGGGTTTGTTGGAGGTTGAAAGAGTTGTTGTTATTGTTAGCCATGTATGTGGTAGAAAAAGAGAGCAACAAGAGACCAAGAATAATAAAGTATGATGGTAATGGAGCAAATTTAGGGTTTAAAAAATGAAAACACATGAGTATTCTTTTTTTATTGCATGTGGGGTGAGAATAGAGAGAGAAAACATGGCTTGGTTTGACTAGTTATTTATCTTGGAAAAAGAAAAGCATAACTTTACATGGAAAAACATTTGGAGCTATTCGGTTAGTGATTGCGACATTTGTTATTATAAGGTGGCTTCTCGTAACTTTAGCGTCATATTATGTTCTTTTAACGATTATTGTCCGATCATTTTTCATTCGTAATTGTTTTATTGTAACAACTAGTCACTTTCTTTAACATACGCACAATAGAAATATATAAAAGAGAGAGGGCTATGCATTACAACCACTGTAATTACCACACGCCAAGGCCAATCAGCTCATTATGGGGATTTCAACTAAATTCGGCACCGAGTAATTCACCTCGACCACAGCTGATCGACCACATAAAAGATGCTCTTGTTTAAATTATATAATGATTTGTGCAAGTTGTTTTTCTTCTGTTAACTAATTCTACATTTGCTTTATCTTTACAAGCTAGATATTTTAGTTTCGCTAATTTATACTATCTANCACCACCACCACCACTACTAGCAGCTGCTTCATCTTCATCTAAAGGCAGCCTCTCATACGCCACATTCGTAAAAGAAGCAGCTATAACAATCACTGGCCCTGAAGCCACTAAAGCTCCCACAACATTCCCTCCAACAACTTGACCTTGTCCACCAGCTAAATAAATAGTTAAACTAGTTGCACCTGGTGGAGCAGGTGGAGGTAAAAAAGAACCCGACAGTGAAAGTATCTCAAACCTACCATGAAGTGTCAAAACAGATCCAGCAGCAGCTGGCTGCCTAAGACTAACGTTGTTAACTGTACCACTACCACTAACTATACAAATCCCACGTTGTCTTTTCCTAGCATAATCAGCAACAGATTCAAATACATCACATCCGTTGCTTATTTCAAGGATATGAGCTCTTAAAGTGTTGGCACTTTCACGAGTAATGATGACTGGTGGTCTAGGCTTGTTTTTTGAGCCAGGTGGACGCCCTCGTGGACGGCGTCCACCTGAGCCAGGAGTAGTTTGGTTCGTATCGTCTTCTTCGGAGTCTTGCGGGATTTGGAGGTGAAGATCAGGGCGGTTTTGAAGGGTTTGTTGGAGGTTGAAAGAGTTGTTGTTATTGTTAGCCATGTATGTGGTAGAAAAAGAGAGCAACAAGAGACCAAGAATAATAAAGTATGATGGTAATGGAGCAAATTTAGGGTTTAAAAAATGAAAACACATGAGTGTTCTTTTTTTATTGCATGTGGGGTGAGAATAGAGAGAGAAAACATGGCTTGGTTTGACTAGTTATTTATCTTGGAAAAAGAAAAGCATAACTTTACATGGAAAAACATTTGGAGCTATTCGGTTAGTGATTGCGACATTTGTTATTATAAGTTGGCTTCTCGTAACTTTAGCGTCATGTTATGTTCTTTTAACGATTATTGTCCGATCATTTTTCATTCGTAATTGTTTTATTGTAACAACTAGTCACTTTCTTTAACATACGCACAATAGAAATATATAAAAGAGAGAGGGCTATGCACTACAACCACAGTAATTACCACACGCCAAGGCCAATCAGCTCATTATGGGGATCTCGACTAAATTCGGAACCGAGTAATTCACCTCGACCACAGCTGATCGACCACATATATAAAAGATGCTCTTATTGAAATTATATAATGACTTGTGCAAGTTGTTTTTCGTCCGTTAACTAATTCTACATTTGCTTTATCTTTACAAGGTATATTTTTTTATTTTCGCTCATTTATATACTATTAAATCATTTTCTTTAATACTTACACAGTTACACTTGAAAACTTACAAAAATTACTAAAATTTAATTACTAAAATACTATGAGAAAAGCTATTTTACATACTAAACTTTTCTTACATAATAATGGACTCGTCTCCATCATTCAAAAAAAAAAAAAAAAAAAAAAAAAAAAAAAAAAAAAAAGAAGCTGAGATTAAAAACATTTTAATATTTCACATATTTTTTTATAATTTAAGTATCTTTTAAACCGTTAATCGTTAAGTTAAAATAATTACTCACTCACGACGAGCATTTAATTATCTTTCTATAAATGAGTTTTATGATATACTTTCGACAAAAAAAATATCGTTGTTTTCACCTTTTTCACTTTTTTTGTTTTTTTTTTTCGTTGTTAAAACTTGCATAAGAAATCACATGTGATTAAACACTAATTTGAATAGTATAATAATGTCACATGTGATATTAAGGTTAAATCACATATGATATTAGTGTTGAATCACATATATTATAATAATCAAATTAGTGTTTAATCACATGTTATTTTTTCATGCAAATTTCAGTAACGAAAACAAAATGTAAAAAAAAAATAAATAAAAAAATAAAAAAAATTATCAAAAGTATATCAAAGTATCTATTTACAGAAATATAATTAAATGCTCGTCGTAATAGTATTTTTTTCGCTTAATGATTAATAGTTTGAAAGATATTAATATTTGAAAAAAATTGTGAAAGTAGGTTTTTTAAATTCGTGTGATTAATCTCATCTATTAGATCAAGTAAATATGGATTGTGGAGATTGATCCCTTGGTATGCATGTAAGAAATGTCTGGTATGTAAATGATCTTTAATAAAATACTATTGATTAAATATAAATTCATATATATCCCTCTTTTACATTAAAAATTATATATATATATATATATATATATATATATATATATATATATATATATATATATATATATATATATATATATATATATATATATATATATATATATATATATATATATATATATATATATATATGAAACTCTCTCTTGATTAAAAATGGTAACAACATCCACAATTAAATTAATATTTTAAATAATGTTTAATCTTCAAATTGTTATTATTTTCCGTTTATAACCCATAAATTTTTTTTTTGCTCTCGCAATGACTAAATATTGAACTCGTAAGTTGCATCAAGGGTCACTCCAAAACACAAATTCACAAGTATACTTATTTGTTGCGTGCGTGCGTGTGTATGTGTGTGTGCGCGCGCCCTTTTTTTTTTTTTTAGTATTGTTCTAGCAACTTTGGTTATTTATACCTTCATTAAGGGTTGTTGTTGTCTTAGTGAAGTAACGAGTTGAGAACTCGGGGAGTGGAGTAGATAGAAGAGGAGTTTCATGGTCGAACCACTATTAATCCTCATTTTCGATTTGCGCTTTCTTTTACTCTACGTATCTCTTTACATTTATATTTGCTTTAAACTTATGTTTGTGGCTTTGTGATATAATTGTATTGGTAACATGTTTTATTTTATGCTCTCTAATAGTCTTATTCTCTATTAATTATTATTGTCACTTTTCATATTATGTTACATTTGATCGGTGTTTGATACAAAAAGTTTTAAGTTTTTATGCGAAAACGTATTCACACACATCTACATTTTCCACAATTGGCATCAGAGTTATGTGTCTCTTATTTCAAAACAAATGGTTTCTAAAATAGAGTACGATTCATGTATCAAATTACCAATGAAGCGGAATATAATATGAAAAGTGTTTTGTTGTCTAATGCTTTTTGTTAAATATACTTTCCTATAATAGCTTGAAGATTTCCTTAAAAGATAGAAGAAAGGTTTCATAAAAGACTTTGTAAGTGTCAAATTGTATCCTTAGAACAAATTACGTAAGATACGGTTTTTAAAAGTCTTTGCTAGTCCTAGTTTTGTTGAAAAAGCATTCCCGTAAATATTTAGACAAGTTATATTAGTAGAAATGATGTTTAATATATGAGCTATATGTTCGGTATCAAGTCTAGTAACTCCTATATATTTTCGTTACGTAAAATTCATGTTTTAGCATTAAAAAACATTATGTCACAGGTACCACGGATCCCTTCGTTAAGAAAGGACGGATCCGTTTGTACAGTGGACAAACTTTTGGCCAACTTCAAAGTCTGTAGAAGTCGTACCACCTATCATTTTAAAGATAATTGAGTCTACTTTCTAATAAAATTAGGTACAGATTCCAATTCCAAGTATAAATATGTCAGGGATAATTCCAAAAAAGACCAAGTTGCCCAATTTATAAGGATTTTTGACATTGGATTTGAAAATTCTTAAACTGACCAGTTGCCCAAAGCAACACTTAACGGGGAGACGCCAAGTGGCGAATTTTTGGGCAACGACTCCTTTTTTTTTTTGGCAACTTGGGACACTTGGCGTCCCATAAACGGCGACACGTTTTTGGGCAACTGGTCAGTTTAAGAATTTTCAAATCCAGGTGAAAAATCACCATCGATTGGACAACTTGGTCATTTTTATAATTATCCCAATATGTCAAATTAGTATTTTAAAGGTAATTGGGTATACTTTTACTTAGTTAAACGATAAATGATGACAAAATATTTTCTTTGTATCTTTTTCGTCATTATGTAATCATTTTATTTATTTTATTTTATTTTGAAAGGCAATTTTATTAAAAATACTAGCAAGGAGCTAGATAAAAAGTTACAAGTTACAAAGAGATCAAACAAGAATTACAAGAGTATATTGGGTTTATAACTCAATCATTCCAATTTGGTTTAAAACGCTTGTTTCGATGAAGAATCTAAGAGTGGGATAAAACCTTGATCTCTTCAATAAGAGTGTCTTTCCTTGAAGGTTTTAAGTCAATGCAAACACGGTTTCTAAAATTCTATATAACCCACATTGTCGTTTGAATCACCACCACGTCTAAGCAAGTTTTGATCTTGTTGTGAATCTAACCCACATTTTGTCATTATGTTATCATGAAAGTTGAAGTTATTAGAAAAATACATGACAAGGCATAAAGTCTTATCATGGGAGGGTAACGGAATAATCATAAGTGAGTAGGGGTATTAATAGCAACACTCTTATGCAAAATGGTTTTTGATAAACAAGCACTTATGCAGTCATTTATTTAGAAGGAATGCTTGTAAAGCATAATTTGAGTAAATATGAAATTTTCAAGTTTTAGTTTGGGAGATACGAAATGTTCTCAAAATATAAGTGTGTGATAACTAAATAATACTAGTAGAAAGGAAATACAAAAAGCAAAAAAGAAATAATAAAAAAATTGAGGGGTAGTGATATAAGAAAGAGGTATGTTAGACACACAAAGAAACTCTCACAAAAACATCCACAAGCTGACATGTCGTCGTTTTATTGGTGTACTGTGTAACAGTTTCTCTCTCCTCTCTCTTACTGAACCAATCAGTCTCTGCCACATCAGTTTGTGTATTTTTTTTTTTTTTTTTTTTTTTTTTTTTTTTTTTTTTTTTTTTTTTTTTTTTTTTTTTTTTTTTTTTTTTTTTGGACTTTCTTTGTGGCCCTAGCATTTCTCTATAAGAAAAGGAGTGGTATGTATATCTTAACACTTTGCATAATAATATACATATTTAAGCAGTAAAGGTAAAAAGAAAAAGAAAAGAAATCCCAGACACCCCTGATAGCGAGTGACACTTATTGTGATTCAGTCAGTTGTTCTTTTTCCGTATCAAAAACTTGTCTGATCCCATTCTAACTGAGACATTCTACAATTATCATAAACTTGAAGATGTATGATGGTGGTTTATGGACTAGTATTTGAAAGTGTTCCAAAAATAAATAGATACATGTGAATAAAGACTAAAGTGCAATCACCTCTTTCTTTGACTGTTGATAATTGCGACCATTTTAACGTGGGACGAATAAATTCTTGGAGACTTGGAGTCATATTCTTGGACAAACATCAAAAAGGCTGAAATATTCTTTAGACTTAAATGAACACACCAAATCTAAGTGACATTTTGAATTTATTACTGAATTTTATTTTTATTTATTTTTTATTTATTTATTTATTTTTTTTTAGCAAATTTGAAATAACACAAAGAAAGGAAAAAAATAATAACAATAATAAAAAAATAAATAAAAAATAAAAGATACTCAACCATTAGATAAAAAGACTTTACTCAAATAAAAAAATAAATAAAAAATAAAAAATAATTAGATAAAAAGACTTTACTCAAATATCTGTGTATTGAGTGTTTTGTGGCAGTTGAGATTTGAATTTTCGTCGCGACTTGATGTGGTTTTGGTGAACCTATTGCATATCATGACATTAAAACATCGCTTCACTGTGATCAATCAAATAATTTCATGTTCCTACGAAGTACTTTCCAAGCATAATTTCCTTGGAGAAATACGTAATACAAAGAATAGAGTAATGTACAAATAGTTTTTTATACAAAAATTTTAAATGGACACTATATGATATTAGATTACCAAAACGAATCACGCATATCTATTTTACTAAAATAAATTTTCCATAACCTCCGTTATATTTAAGACAACTGACACATCCAACGACTATTAGTAGGGGCATGATGTTTATGGTGTGCTCATGATGCTAAGCGTCTGATGCATATGCCAAAAACATATAATACGCCTATGCGCTTGTTGTATAAGCTTGTGCATTTCGATGCATAAGTTTGAGCGCAACGATGCGTTTTAGATTTGTGCACCTCGATGCATAAGCTTGTGCGCCTTGATACATAAGATTTGTGTGGAGATGGAAGGTTACTACTTATAGAGAATAAATAGAGAATAAATGGGTTAGGTAGGGGTTTTTATTGAAATCAAAGCCCTAGAATTCTTCTGTAAAAAAACGAATCAATAAAATCTTATGTGCATAGTCTTGTATGCGCCGTGTGTAGGGCTGTCATTCGGGTTGACCCGGTCGGGTTCGGGTCAACTCGAGTCGGGTCAAGTCGGGTCAAGCCTCCCAAAAACATACCCGAACCCGACCCTGTTTAGAACTCGGGTCAACTCGGGTCGGGTCAATTCGGGTTCGGGTCAACTCGGGTCGGGTCAACTCGGGTTTGGGGTCAACCCGAGTATTTTTACATTGTAAAGTGTTAGTTTAGTCAGGTCAACTCGGGTTCGGGTCGGGTCAAGGTTAAAAAAACATACCCGAACCCGACCTTGTTTAGAACTCAGGTCAATTCGGGTTGACCCGATTGACCCGAATATGATTTTTGACCCGAGTTGACCCGAACCCAGTCGGGTTCGGGTCGGGTTTTATGACACCCCTAGCCGTGTGCATAGGCTTGTGTGCACGGTGGGTCGTTTTAGTAAAGGGATACAAATTAGTTTGGATTGGTAAAAGGGTTAGATAACTAAACTTATTTTAATTTTTTTTAGCCCCAATATTTTTTAAATGTATCATACTTGGCACTTCGTCGTTTCATAGGTATCAAATAAAATTTCTTTCACAGTAGACTATTTTTTTTTATGGGTAGTAATGATCATTTTACCTTTCCAAATGACTTAAATGGTCATTGTGGGTTTTCGAAAATTGTATCCACCGTCCTTCGGGTAAATTACATAAATGGTTCCTGTTATTTGGAGAAAATTGCATCCACCATCCCTAACCTTTTTTTTTTGATCAATTTCATTTATGTTTTCATCCGTTTTTATAAGTTTTCATCCGTTTTTATAGGTTTTCATCCGTTTTTATACGTTTTTATCCGATTTTATAAGATTTCATCCGCTTTTATACATTTTCGTTCGTTTTTATACATTTTCGTCCGTTTTTATATATTTCCATCTGTTTTTATACGTTTCCATCTGTTTTTACATGTTTTCGTCCATTTTTTATACATTTTTGTCTATTTTTATCCGCTTTTATACGTTTTTGTCTGGCTTTATGTTTTCATCCGTTTTTATCTGATTTCATCCGTTTTATACGTTTTCATCCGTTTTCATTTTTTTCCGTCCGTTTTTATATGTTTTGTCCTTTTTAATAATTTTCAACCATTTTTATTCGTTTTTCTTATGTTTTTATCTCTTTTTGTATGTTCTTATACGTTTTTGTAACTTTTTATACATTTTTGTATGTTTTTACGCGTTTTAGTACCTTTTTATACGTAGTGTACGTTTTCATACGTTTTCTAACCATTATTATCCGTTTTTATACGTGAAAAAACGTATAAAAACGGAGTAAAACGTTTAAGAATGTACCAAAACGGATAAAAACGGACAAAAACGTATAAAAACGGACGAAAATGTATAAAAACGGACGAAAAAACGGAGGAAAACATATAAAAATGAATAATAACGGATAAAAACGTATGAAAAATTAAAAAAATGAACGAAGTGGCTTTGTATAATTATATTTATTGTTGATGGGAAATATGGTTTTCGTTAAGGGAAAATAACCTTTTCGTTCTGAAAGTAAAAATGGCGTATGTGTACTGTTTTGACTTTTTTATTTATTTATTATTTTTTTTTGAACTAATGATATTTTTCTATATTACACTAGCCTAAGGCCCGGCCGTTGGCCGGCTAGCTAAAAGTTTTTATTATTAAACATAAAAATGTGTTAGGGACATGCGTTAAAAATTTGATACGCAAAATGTATAATGTTGGAAGATAAAAAAATGTAGCATAAATAACATTGAGTATATTTTTTAAAAAAATAAAAAGATAAAAAAATGGAAATATTAAAAGTCGAAGGACTTATTTGTACGCGATGTTATGTTGTGTGATTGCAATGGTTGCCACCCTTGTCACAACATAAGACTTTAAGGCCCTATGCAGTAGCCGTGTTATCAATTCAAGGGACAATACAAATGATCTGTTCAAATGAAAAATTAATAAAATTATCCTAAACCAATGTTGAAAGTTTGTGAAACTTATATGTATTTGACTTCCATGGGCTTTAGTATGCTGGATTTGATAACTTTGGTGGTCTCTATATCTTTTCCCCGTCTTCATCCCGAGTATAGGCTATAAGAACATAACATTATAATGAGATGTTAAAGCAAATGTTAAATATGTTATGGTATCAGTATTTATTTGCAGAAAATGGTTGGAGAAGACAAAACTGGACATAGTTACATGTCCATCATGATTAGCAGTAGCAATATAGCACCATTCATTTCAACTTGCACATATATCCTAATAAACAATATTATGTTATTAGATTTATATAAACTAAATAACTACTCTCATTGTAATCGAGCAGTTGATCTTTTAGATGTTTCGGTAAGCTCTTTACTAAAAGTTTACGTGTATCTTATTTCCTTCCCATAAATTATATAAGCCAATTATAAACTAATTAAAACATTTCTTAATTGTTAGAAACATCATTTTAGCTAATACTGTAATTTTCTTTATAAAGACTCAAAAGACATGCGGCTTCAACACTTATTGTCTATAAAACTGGACATTACCAGATTGGTAGGGGTGTTCCCGTTCTATGTGAAAATTCCTGAAGTTCCTTTGTTTACGAAGATTCCACTGCTTAGACACNTAGCCGTGTTATCAATTCAAGGGACAATACAAATGATCTGTTCAAATGAAAAATTAATAAAATTATCCTAAACCAATGTTGAAAGTTTGTGAAACTTATATGTATTTGACTTCCATGGGCTTTAGTATGCTGGATTTGATAACTTTGGTGGTCTCTATATCTTTTCCCCGTCTTCATCCCGAGTATTAGGCTATAAGAACATAACATTATAATGAGATGTTAAAGCAAATGTTAAATATGTTATGGTATCAGTATTTATTTGCAGAAAATGGTTGGAGAAGACAAAACTGACATAAGTTACATGTCCATCATGATTAGCAGTAGCAATATAGCACCATTCATTTCAACCTTGCACATATATCCTAATAAACAATATTATGTTATTAGATTTATATAAACTAAATAACTACTCTCATTGTAATCGAGCAGTTGATCTTTTAGATGTTTCGGTAAGCTCTTTACTTAAAGTTTACGTGTATCTTATTTCCTTCCCATAAATTATATAAGCCAATTAGTAAACTAATTAATACATTTTTTAATTGTTAGAAACATCATTTTAGCTAATACTTAATTTTCTTTATAAACGACTCAAAAGACATGCCGCTTCAACACTTATTGTCTATAAAACTGGACATTACCGATGATGGTAGGGGTGTTCCCGTTCTATGGTGAAAATTCCTGAAGTTCCTTTGTTTACGAAGATTCCACTGCTTAACACCATTTAGAGCAGCAGACTCAAACAATGATACTAATTGTTAGTACATTATAAAGCTAAGCAACACTTTCCATGATGACTTTTTGAGAAAAAAAAATGATCACTTACAGCAGAAAGTAACCATTCTCTAAAATGGATATTGCATTCACTCCCCCGAACATGGCCCATCAAACCTTGCAACATTGGACTACATATAAAACATAAGCAACACCAACTTTGCCTTTGGTTCTGATAGCACAAAGTATGATTCTCTCCCCCGAATGGTATTCTCAATCCTCACACTTTGGTTAAATTTTCAGGACCCGTATTTTAAGGCATTATATTAGGCATCTTTGAAGGGCCAACCAACCTCTCGAACATCCTATTAGGAAAATTTCATATCAACATATCCGTAATCTAATCATTATATCTCTCACCAAAAATAGATGTAATTTCTACCAAAAGACTAAAGATATGCAGTCTATCTATGGAGTTCACCGGTACCTATTAACGCTCTAAACACAATGAACTAATTTGATCCAAAGATCATATATGCTTTATAAGCCAAATTTCTAAAAATGAACATAATTACAATTATTCCGAGCAGAATTATCATATGTATGGTACAAATCAAATAGATTTTATTTTTACCATAATAACTTGTCCATTAGGACACTTTCAAAGATACAGGTCCATAAAAATTCTTTAATATTTTGCATACATCTTGTCTAATATATTCTGCTATAATAAAAATATGCAATGTCCTTTTTAAAAGTAGTCTAATGTAACTTACTTTACCATTTCTTACCAAACTAATACAATAAAATAAAAAGAGCTAAATTGAATATGAAACCTATAATAGGCACTACGGAGGGTGTTTGAGATTGCATATTTGAATACATGAACACTAAGATAAAAGGTTAATGTCAGTTGTTTTGTAGTGCTTAAACAAACATAAAATACATGGGACACGACAACTCATAAACCATTCTCCTTTTTAGTCAAACTCAGTTATGGATGTCATATTGATTCAAAGTCTTTAACTACATACCAAGATAATTTAAAAAAATATATATATAATACGGCGAAAAAAGGAAAGGGAACCACTGCCATTTGTAAAACTAACACCTTCTATGAGGGTGTTCAGGGCTGCTTAAAATTCCTAACAGGCATTTATATAAAAGTAAACTATCACCAACAATCATCATACCCAATACCATATGTAGCCCTCTATGAGGTGTTTTTTTTCCTGCTAACTTCTAAGTAGATTGATTTCAAACTGTAATGATGTCTCCTTATTTTGAGAAAAAATAAGCACGTTCAATAACATACATCTATATAAAACTTAACGAAAAAAGCTACTAACCACTTGCACCAAAGGATGACAATCTGGAAGCTCATAGCTGCATAAATTCAAATTTGAACAATTTTTATAGTGAATATAGAAGAAGAAAAACATTAAGATATACAAATAACATTAAATACTTACACTTGGTGTTCTGTTCTCAATCGACCAGCACGTCTTACGTTCCGACGAAGATGAGATAGTAGTGTGTGCAATTTGTTTATCATGTATGAATGTTATATACTTTTGAGTTGTTGATTGTTGTTGGATAGTTTGGAAAAAACCTCAAAAAAACGCTTAAAATAGGTTATATAATACATCAACACAATAAAAAAATTACTGATGTAGTTTTAAATAGAAATCCAAGACACCAAACATGTAAAAGCTGATTATACTACATATAAGATAAGTAATATATATCCCTTTTACAGTTCAATACCAAAAGCAATCTAGAAAGAAATTATGACCATCACATCTTATACATTTTTCCGGATGAAAGTTAAGAAACGTAGAACAAAATATGGGTACTCTACTTTTAAAGTAGTCACCTGCCAAGATGGTCCAACAACATCAAACTCTATTATACGTCGTTTGATCGATATGCTTATGATGATTTTGCTTTTGTTGATGTTAAAAACTTGATCGGTTGCATATACCCTTGGTATCATCCATATTTAGGAGCTTCTTCATCTCGTTCTGGAAAACGATAACAACATATAAGAAAAGTATAGTGCACACCTAAAGAAAAACCAAATTTAATACAATTTATTTAACAGAATATTGGCACACTTTGTCCATTGCCTCATCAGCTTTTTTATTTAACAGAATATTGTCACACTTTGTCCATTGGCACACTTATGTATTACTTGTTTGTTATATTGGTGGGTTCTTTTTATAAAGGTATGATAAACAGTTTTATGTAATGATTAATACTTTAGTGTTTATACAATATGTTTTTGTTATTATTAATAAAAACATTAGAAACCACAAAGCCTAAGACTAATGTATTTGATATTCATTTCATTAAACTAAGAATCAACTCAGCGTATTTGTGTAGTCCCTGTGTTTATCAGTAGCGAAAACCAATGTTTGAACCATGTCTATGTAATTAACTTGGTAAAAAGTTCCAACAACTATAATACTAAAACATGTGAACCTTGTCTAACAGGAAAACTAATATACCCAGGTCATCAGAATGCATTACACAAGTTCACCAGTAGCCCGTTTTAGGTCATCTTGAACCTCATCTACTAACTCCAGCAGGCTCATGCAATGTCAATTAACCAAATCAAAATAATATTTTACATATGTGGAGGCGATTAGAATATGTGGAGATGTGAATCAAGAACATTCATGAGAGGTGCTACCTATAGTCTCTCATGAAATAATTTGCAATTTATAAGAAGCAAAATTATAATTTCATTATATAAAAGTTATTTCTTTTACTAAGTTACAGCATCAAAAGAAAACTCACTGCCATTGTTAGATTTAGAGTCAAAGAGCAGGCTCAAAGAATTTTATTAAGCCTGCATAATTAGTATACATTATATACAAACAAAGCACTATTTTGGAGTGTTAACTCTGTTAAAAACACTTCACATTCTCCCTCTTAAGCATATGATACCTCATATCCACTCAAAATTAGTCTAATAAACTATCTAGAAAAGTCTTGCAGATCAATTCATAGGAAAAGTGGATTTAAATGAACACCCTGGGTATAACTAACCAACGACCACTATACATGTAATGCTATAAATTACGAAAGTAAAATGTGTTTTTCAATAAACAAAAATAATCATCGGCTCAAACTTGTCTAACCTGTTGTGTGAACTTGACACCTTTCATCTTGCTACCTCGACATATCATGTTTAAGAAGGAACATGGTTACCCTGTTGTTAATTTTTCATTCCCCATACGCCATCTTGAGATAAAAAAAATGAATTACACAATCAACATACACATTTTATTAATCACGGGCCACTTGAAGGATAAGATAGTGGGAAAAATATACTCCCTCTGTCCCAAAATTATTGTCCACTTTAAATTTTCAAAGTCAATTTGTTTCAACTTTGACCGTAAATATATATTTTTTATTATATAATACTTAATGAAAAATTATACCATTGAAAAGTACACTTAAAACCCAATCCATTTATATATTTGCATCAAATAATATATAACACCCACAAAAATATTTAAGGTCAAAGTTGAAGAAGAAAGACTAAAAAAGTTAATCATGGACAATAAATTTGGGACGGAGGGAGTATAAAATATATGAAATAGAAACTTATTACTGATTTGAATAATGAAGTAAAGAAGGATTTGAATAATGAAGTAAAGAAGGATCATATCAGTGAAGAACATTTCATGGAGATAGAAACCTGATATATTTACTTTTACTGTTACAAAAGAAGTTATGAATGAATTGAGATTAGTAACACCATGGCATAACAGATATTGCATCACCTGATGTTTTTATTATAAGGTATCTATTACAATAAGGAAAAAAGGCCAGATAACATATCTCTATTGCGTAGTTTGTCAATCAATTACCAATACATATTTATGTTTCTGGGGCCTTTCCCTTTGTAAGAAAAATACATGTACCTATTAACGCTCTATAAATCATGTTTCACCCATAACATATAGCTTGCGACTTTACCAAGTTTATAAAACATTGAACTTGAATATAATTTCATTATAGCAATTCATCAAACACCTTGCCTAAATATATAAATATACAATACTTAACACTTTTATCTTCAGTTACTTTCCTATAATTACAACATTATCATAAATGTTTGGTTTTTATTTACACATCCAAAACACAAATTTTAAAAATATAAAAAACCTAAAACACAAAAACTTAAAATTTGAATTCATTATGAATGTCTTGTATCCTGGCAAATTTATAATCAATAATTTAAAAAGAAAGCATTAAAAAACAAACCTGTATGCAAATTGTTTTTTCATTTGATTGAATATTATCTATTCGATTGAATACCGATCCCTGAATCTTGTATACTTTTTGATTGATTCAATAATCATGTGAATATAATCCATTCGATTGAATACCGATCCCTGAATCTTGTATACTTTTTGATTGATTCAATGATCATGTGAATATAATCCATTTGATTGAATACCGATCGTTGAGGCTAATTTTATTTAGGGGTAACTGTTTTTTTAGTGAATGGATTGATGGGGCTAATTTGATTTAGGGATACATGTGTTTGAATGGTAATGATTTAGGTTAATTGATCGGTGGTTTGATCTAAACGATTTGGAGTTTGGGATAATAATGTGTTGGTGTTTAATGTTGTGAGTATTTTTAGGGGTTGTTTTGCTTCTGGACCGTAGATTTAAAATAGTTTTCACGTGACGAGTTTTAAGTATTTTTGGGGGAAAACTTGCCTAAACCCAACCTTGTTTTATATAGGTGGGAGATACCGAGGAAGCAAGTAGTTGGAAGTGAATCTTTTAGCATCAGCTAGTCATTTCACATCTAACAAAAAGACCGTGCTTCACCACATTCCTATCTTTTTTCTTTTTCTTCCCCCCCAAAATGGGCTACGAAAGTTGGTAAGTGAGTTAGCTCAAATAAAACTTTAAAAAACACTCTGCTTGTTTGTGTGTGCATAATAGATGGATTTAAATAGAAGACCAATGAAAAAAAAGAAAAGAAAAAAAAAGAGAAAAAAAGAAAAAAAAAGAAAAAAAGAGTAGAAACTCCGTGTGAAGACGAATGATAAGAAAGGAGAAAAGCCAATAAAATTATATCCAAAATGAAGGTGTGTTATTTTTTTTATGAATGACGATTTTACTAATAGCAAGAAACTTGATAATAAAACGCATAAAGGGATTACAGGAGAGCTAGGGAAAGAGCTTTTACCCGCATTTATGGATTGGAGATTCAATCAAGCAATAATGGGCGCAAGAAAATAAAAGCTAGTAGCTATGAACGATCTAAAAGTAAGATAGCGTTTTGATTTCATCATTATGTGCTTCCTTGGTGGTTTGTACCTAAAAGCTGAATTCTTCCATTATCTCTTTTAAAGTGATTAAGGTCAACCCCTTAATTAAATCATTAAATAAACATGAAGATACATTATCAATACGTTATGCTGTTATAAAGAATCTCGATGAACTCATACTATTAGGAAGGTCAATATCGATCGCACCACATTTGAAGACACAATTATCAATATGTTAGTACTTTGCCATCGTGTGAAGCCTTGTCTATCGGTATATTGCATAGTCTTACCTTCGTTTATACTTTAACATTCACCGATATATACTTTACTAACTAGAGAACTAGGGTCTTATTAGTATAGTACCTCTGGTGCTCATGCTAGTATACCATCAAACTATCATGGTACTTCATCTATCTGATTACAAATTCCTTGTAAATGATCATTTGGTAAATGAAGCAAACATAATTAAGATGATCTTCTTTTGATTTTGTGTAAGTACGTAATAGGTATAGGGGATCAGAACACCATGCAGAAAAGACAAAAGAAAAGGCATTATTAGTGTACACTGACTATCTAACTGTCACTCACTTTGCAAAATCATAGGAGCTATCAAAGTAGGGGGGAGGGGATTTCCTCTCAAATTTAGGACAAGAACCAATGACTTGATGGCAAACAGACATACAAGATCATCATTACTAAATGAAGACAAAATTGATAGTCAGTGAGTCAGTTAAAGTTAACCAAATCTACAGCTCGATCTCTTTAGACTCCTGCTAAATCTTGAAGTAGACCTCGCAATCATAAATCTGCTATCTTGACAACTTCTTTGGTGATTAACCCAGTTAGTTACATTTGTCTGGTATTGAACTGACTAGGTGCTATGACCATTGAATCAAATATTGAAAATTTCTTTTGGCCATATATATAAAAAAAACAAGCTTTACGTGGTTCCATAGACGACTTTTACTACAAGTATGTGAGTGGCAAAAATAAGTCCCAACATAGTTTAATATAAATTCTCAACTCACTCTATTAGATCTTATGGAACCGAAATGACATGCCTATAATATATATTGATGAAGCGTAGAATCACGGGTCGGAGTTTATGGGCCTAGGTTGTCGACCTAGTCACCTTTAGTACGAACCGGATACTTGACATCATTTAGAAAGGTAGAAAATATAACGTGAATGGGGGAGAATGGTTTTTCGGGTGACGATTCTCTACTGGTAACACACATTCATGTTATGTGGTTTTACGCCATTATTCCTAGACGGAACCGAATAGCCATATTGTTAAGATTTATAATGATTTGGAGATACTTTTCCTATGTTCGTGCTTACTTGTTTTGAAGCATAAGAGATTAATAGGAAAGTGAGTTAGAGAGGAGTGAGAGGAGATGTGTGTCTCATATCGATTTTGTGTGCTCTATTTATAGAGGTTCTTTATGGCTAGGATGATATCACATATATCTTTACAGTATCTTTGGAAGATTTTATACAATATTAGATTGGAGTGATATGAATCTCTCACATATCTGATTTAAATCTTTTATCCAATCCTATCCGAATATTTGGATTTGATCATAACGAACACTTCTTACAACTTGTATGTTGTATACTTTGTTTAGTATCTATTGTGTATTTATATTGGTTATACTATCAAGCCCCCCAATTCATGTGGGTATATTATTTAACACACATGAATTCAAATAAGAGTGTGTTTTTTAGACAGAGATGTTGTTTTGAGTGATGAAATTTCACGTCTTTAAAGCGGTTTTTCTCTTTTGTGCGCTATTATTTCGCGTCTTTGGGGTGGACGTGCCACTTTACGTGATAGGTTTCGCGTCTTTGTAAGCAATATAGCTTATTTTCCCTTTTAATGGCGGGATGATTTTTGATACTTTTCTATGTACGTACATGTAGCTATTTGTAGCTTTTATTATCCCTTTTAATGGCGGGATTAGTATCATTGGAGTGGGCTTGCCACTTTGCGCGATTGAGTTTCGCGTCTTTGAGGTGGGCATGCCACTTTGTGTATTAGCCATTTATAGCTTTTTATCCCTTTCATGGCGGGACCCGATATCTTGGTCCGGACCTTTTTGCTTTGTTTTATTTATATCAAGCTTTGCATATCAGCTATTTATAGCTTTTTATCCCTTTCATGGCGGGATGATGCTTTGATCCGGACCTTTTCGCTTTGCTTTAAATTAAGCTTTGCATATTAGCTATTTATAGCTTTTCATCTCTTTAATAACGGGAGATTGTTATTGGAACACGATGGACTTTCGTGTATTATATTGAATAATCCACGTTGAGCGATGATCTATCCCGTGCTTTTTGGACTGATCGTGTTGCATTGCTTCGTGCGAGTATTTATTTCTTGTTCAATCCGCATGATCTTGCGAGTATACCTTGTGAAAATACAAAATTTATTTTGTCTTTTCCTGGCAGAGTTGCAATCATTCATAAAAAGAGAGATTTTCATTAGAAACATTGAGTAACTTATGCTCCGGCCTTGAAAATGAAAAGGAGTTAAACAGGGGTACCTTCGACCATGGCCGGCTATACCTTATACCATAATTATTTTTCTTACTAGAAGTAGACTAAATCTACTTTATTTATTTGGAATGTCATTTCTTTGCGACTCGTGCGTGACTTGTTGCCCATAATTAATCGCGAAGTCGATTTTCATTGTTTGCATCCTCAGCCCTTATGAAACTGGTGACATGTAAATACATGTCTTCCAGTGAGGTAGGTGGTCGAGCAATAAAGTCTTTGAAAAGTTTACCTGGGCGAAGTCCACTAATAAATGCTCCAGTCATCATGCCATCTGAGCGATCAGTCATATGTAGTGTTTCGTTACCAAACCTTGCAAAGTAGTCTTTCAATGATTCATCTGCATGTTGTCGAATGCCTAGTATTTCTGCTTGGGTTTTCTTGAATCGCCTTTGTTGCATAAAGTTGTTTCGAAACTTGTTTCTAAGTTCATGGAAGTTATCTATACTTCCCGGTGGCAAGTTGTCGTACCAAAATCTTGCGGCTCCACTTAAGGTGATTTGGAAGAAACGACACCAAGCGGGTTCTGGGAGCTTATGAACGTCCATGGTTCCCATGAACATTGTGAGATGATCATCGGGATCTGACAAACCATCATACGTCTTTAGGTTTGTCGGTACTTTAAGTCCGTTGGGCATGTCATAGTCTCTTATTCGTTTAGTGAATGGGGATGTCACTAGATCCCGCACGTTCTTTTCGGCTTCTTTGAACACAAAAGGTGAGTCATAAAATATATTTTTGCTTGTGTCTTTGTGTTTCTTTGAGCCATCAATTGTAGCGACTGCCATCTTGAGTCCTTCTTGGTTTTCTACGACATTGGCAACTCGATTCTTTTTAAGCGGTCGGTTGGTCGAGTCATTTTTTTCTATTATCATGTTATCTTCTCCACTTGCTACTCCTTTAGAGATAGATTCCCCTGACGAANCTCCTGCTAAATCTTGAAGTAGACCTCGCAATCATAAATCTGCTATCTTGACAACTTCTTTGGTGATTAACCCAGTTAGTTACATTTGTCTGGTATTGAACTGACTAGGTGCTATGACCATTGAATCAAATATTGAAAATTTCTTTTGGCCATATATATAAAAAAAACAAGCTTTACGTGGTTCCATAGACGACTTTTACTACAAGTATGTGAGTGGCAAAAATAAGTCCCAACATAGTTTAATATAAATTCTCAACTCACTCTATTAGATCTTATGGAACCGAAATGACATGCCTATAATATATATTGATGAAGCGTAGAATCACGGGTCGGAGTTTATGGGCCTAGGTTGTCGACCTAGTCACCTTTAGTACGAACCGGATACTTGACATCATTTAGAAAGGTAGAAAATATAACGTGAATGGGGGAGAATGGTTTTTCGGGTGGCGATTCCCTACTGGTAACACACATTCATGTTATGTGGTTTTACGCCACTATTCCTAGACGGAACCGAATAGCCATATTGTTAAGATTTATAATGATTTGGAGATACTTTTCCTATGTTCGTGCTTACTTGTTTTGAAGCATAAGAGATTAATAGGAAAGTGAGTTAGAGAGGAGTGAGAGGAGCTGTGTGTCTCATATCGATTTTGTTTGCTCTATTTATAGAGGTTCTTTATGACTAGGATGATATCTCATATATCTTTACAGTATCTTTGGAAGATTTTATACAATATTAGATTGGAGTGATATGAATCTCTCACATATCTGATTTAAATCTTTTATCCAATCCTATCCGAATATTTGGATTTGATCATAACGAACACTTCTTACAACTTGTATGTTGTATACTTTGTTTAGTATCTATTGTGTATTTATATTGGTTATACTATCATATATATAGAACAACTTTGTTGCTCTTTTGTTCTTGAAGACGATGTCATTCCTATTTCGCCATAGAAGTGAGGTTAGCACGATCCGCCAATGTGATAACTTCTACAAGGTTTGAGGATTGCAAATTGTAAATGTTCCGCCATTTAAGAATGTCCGATCCAAGTTTGCTTTGCAATGGTACAATGAACGAAAATGTGTTCTTCCATTTTAAGATCTTCGTCACAAATGGGACATTGAACCGAGTGAAGATCAATATCCCGTTTATTAAGATTTACTCTCGTAGGGATCCTTTCATTTGCCACCCTCCAAGAAGCAATAGCTATCTTGATTGGAACGAGCTTGTTCCATCTTGTTTGAGTTTGTTCCGTTGGTGGAGTGTAGGTTGAGATGAGACATCTAGTTGCCTTGACCGAGAATATTAGATGAGACATCTAATATTAATCTTACTCGCCTTGACCGAGAATGTTATCCTTCAATTCATGGCGTCAATTTTTTTTCAATTGATATCAAAGAGATACAAGAAACCTTTTTGTAATTGGGTTAAGTGGTTTAATAACCCTCGAAAGACATATATGTAGAACAAAGCTGTGTGTAAACCAATATTTTGTTTCACAAATTATACATATTAAAAGAATAAGAACTATTATTAAGCCCATTTCAGATTGATCACCGAATGTTTAGCCCTTCATGCAAAGCGATTACAATCCATAGGGTTGAGTTCAATCCATAATTAATTGGTTCGACTTGCTTTGGTACAGCTGCAGAGATTCAGTTCTTGTAGGGTCAGTTTCTGCCAAACTAATATTCATGATCCTTTTAGATATGTAAAACTTGCATTCATTATTGTGTCTATCATCCTATTCTACTGAAAACACATATAAAGTTCTTTATAAATACTTGGACAAAATTACACGGATAGTCCCTGTGGTTTACTCGGATTGCAAGTTTAGTCCCTAAGTCGAAATAAGTACACTAGAGAGACCTAATTTTGGAAACTTGTCAACCTTTTAGTCCCTAAATTGGATGGCCGTTAGTTTATCCGTTAAATTATTTGCACCGTTAGTCCTCCGTTAATATTTTTTTGCACCGTTAGTCCTCATTTTTTAAAAAAGTCCTCATTTTTTGCACCGTTAGTCCCTCTGTTAATATTTTGCACCGTTGTCAATCTTTTTACGTTTTTGTCCATCTTTTAACGTTCTTGTCCGTTTTTTAACGTTTTCGTCCATTTTTTTTTACGTTTTTGTCAATCTTTTTACGTTTTCGTCCATTTTTCTCATTTTTTAAAAAAGTCCTCATTTTTTGCACCGTTAGTCCCTCTGTTAATATTTTGCACCGTTGTCAATCTTTTTACGTTTTCGTCCATCTTTTAACGTTCTCGTCCGTTTTTTAACGTTTTCGTCCATTTTTTATGTTCTCGTCCATTTTTTTACGTTTTCGTCCGCTTTTTAACATTTTCGTCCCCATTTTTTTACGTTTTCATCTGCTTTTTTACGTTTTAGTCCGCTTTTTTTACATTTTTGTCCGTTTTTTAACGTTTTCGTCCGTTTTTCACGTTTTCGCATATTTTTTTGTGATTAGGTAAGTATACTAAAAGAAAATTTGACGTTTGATAAAAATGTTTCTGTGTCGATTTTAAATCACGATTTTGACCCCTTTATGGTCTGAATCATCAAAAGTGTAAAGCACGAAAGTTGTCCGGAATGATGTTTTACATCAAGACTCATGTGATTTTAACCTGAAAAATATAAAACAAGGGCGGTTTACTACCAAAACTTAAGCCATTTTCGTTCGTTATCATTCGTTCGTTATATATCAAATCGGGCTTACCGGCCTGTGTATATGTCTTAGAGGAGAAAACTATATGAACATCTTTTACGTTTTCGTCCATTTTTCTCACGTTTTTATCTATTTTTATCCATTTTTACAGGTTTCGTCAGTTTTTTTCACATTTTCATATACTTTAATCCGTTTTTATCCATTTTCGTCTGATTTTTTAAATAAGTTCGATGATTTACACAAGTACAAAATTTACAAGAGTTTATAAGTTTATAAGTTATGAATTTGGTAAAAAAATGGCTTAAGTTTTAGTAGTAAACAGTCCTTGTTGTGCATTTTCTGGTTAAAATCTCGCGAATCTTGATGTAAAACATCATTTCGGACAACTTTTGTGTTTTACACTTTTGATGATTCAGACCAGAAAAGGGTCAAAATCGTGATTTAAAATTGACACAGAAACATTTTTATCAAATGTCAAATTTTCTTTTAGTATACTTACCTAATCACAAAAAAATAGGCGAAAACGTAAAAAACGGACGAAAACGTAAAAAAACAGACGAAAATGTAAAAAAAGCGGACTAAAACGTAAAAAAGCAGATGAAAACGTAAAAAAAATGGGGACGAAAATGTTAAAAAGCGGACGAAAACGTAAAAAAAATGGACGAGAACATAAAAAAATGGACGAAAACGTAAAAAGGTTGAAAAACACGTAAAAAAAATGGACGAAAACGTTAAAAAACGGACGAGAACGTTAAAAAATGGACGAAAACGTAAAAAGATTGACAACGGTGCAAAATATTAACAGCGGGACTAACGGTGCAAAAAATGAGGACTTTTTTAGAAAATGAGGACTAATGGTGCAAAAAATATTAACGGAGGACTAACAGTGCAAATAACTTAACGGATAATCTAACGGCCATCCAATTTAGGGACTAAAAAGGTGACAAGTTTCTAAAATTAGGTCTCTCTGGTGTACTTATTTCGACTTAGGGACTAAACTTGCAATCCGAGTAAACCACAAGGACCATCCTTGTAATTTTGTCTAAATACTTGTGAGTTTATTAGAAGGTTTTTGAATATATTTTCTAATTACAAGAAATAAATATTGTTAACCCTTGTAATAAGAGAAAATGTGTAACTCTTAATTTATCATAGTGAAACGTTTCTGTTTTTACCCGTGATTTTAAACTCATTGAAGTTTGTCACATTAAATATGTAAGTCATCTACTATAGTACTTCATATTTTCGTTACGAGTTTGTTTCAATCCTGTATCACTTCTCACAACATCAAATAGCCGAATGCACCACCACAAACAAGTCAAAATTTTGGGTCAAGGACGGCTATTGAACTCTCAAATATTTATGATGACACAATCCGATAAAAGCGGCATGATCGTTTATTAATTGAAATGTACATGGTTGCTTTCAGAAGGTTTATTTACTCATTTTATTTAAAGTTTGAAAAGGTTTCAAAGCTATTATATTGAAGGGTTGGCTTTTAGTTAACGTTTTTATTGTCCCATGAGCATAATTGAACTAAAAATGGTTTAATTCGATTCATTAGTGTCGGTAAATGTATATTTTTGTACTCATAGTTATGTACTCATTTTTATACATCATATATATAGCACTTCCAAATGCAATAGTTTGAATATATTAATAGGAAAATTATCATAATCTATTATTTATTAGGGCAAAATACCTATTAATGTATTATACTTGCCACAAATGTTACTTTCGTGTACTGAACAAATTTTTTTCTTTATATGAATACTGAACTTTCATTTTTTGGTTTTTTTGATGTACTTTGTGACATTTTTGCCCCTGGATTTTTAATAATTTGAGGGACAAAAAGGTCACAAAGTACATGAAAAATACCAAAAAATGAAAGTTTAGTACCCATATAATGAAAAAAATTTGTTCAGTACACAGAAGTAACATTTGTCGCAAGTATGATTTATTTTGAAAGAATTTGCCCTATTTAGTATTTGCATAATATAAACCACGATACTTCTACACACTGATAAATACAACAAAATATTAATACTCGTATTATTTAGTATTTACATAATATGAGAAAATGCCTTTAGACAATAGATGAAAAAGGAAAGACATAATAACAATGTTCATAAGTTTAACTACATTTAACAAAAAGAGAATGACACTTTTTTGACAAAAAGAAATGTTTGACCTAAATTTATGGGAAGTGATTTACACATTCTTACAATTGATTGACACAATTAAATTATGAATGTTTTGACATTTATACCCTTACAGGGTGAAAATAAGTAAAAATGATATGAGGGTATAAATGTCAAGACATTCATAATTTGAGGGTACAAATCAATTGTGGGAGTGTGCAAATCACCTCCCTAAATTTATAAGAAAGACTATTTAAACCAAATCATAGCTAGTTCAGCATCCACATTGGGAAATCAACTTCATTGAAGTCTTCAAGAGCAAGTAAAGATCCTGTAGCCATGCAAGTTGCAAATTTCCTTCACATGAATAGTGGCAACGAAGAATCCAGCTATGCCACCAATTCCTCTGTTCAGGTTGGTCCATAAATTTGAATCTATAATTCTGTATTTGCATATTATTAATTGTGGATACTTTTTTAATTATACATATAATATAAGCCAATCAGTCCTCGTAATATATATGTAATATGATGCATGTTTTCTAATGAGGGGTACGTTGGATAATGATTGTTGCTTGCTTTTACAATTTTTATGTTACTGAATTCTTAAAATTGTATGTGTCAGGAAACCGCGATAAGAAATGTGCAGCCGATACTAAAGGAAGCTGTAAACTGCTGCATAGCTAATCTTGATGGTTTCCCACACTGTTTTAATATTGCAGATTTGGGTTGTTCTTTAGGAACTAACACACTATTGGTCATATCTAATATTATGGATGAAGTCCATAAGGTGTGTAAAGAGAATAATCTAAAAGTTCCACAATTTCAAGTGTGCTTAAACGACCTTTTTGGAAATGACTTCAACTCCATCTTCAAGTCACTACCAACGTTCTATGAAAAGCATAATAAGAAGATCCAGGGAGAGAGCAGCCCGCGCTTATTTGTTTCAGCCGTGCCTGGTTCTTTTCACAGGAGGCTCTTTCCGGATCAGAGTATGCACTTTTTTCATTCTTCTAGCAGCCTTCACTGGCTTTCTCAGGTTAGTGTATTAGTTAATATATGTGTTTGTTTCTTTTTCTAACTATAAAAAATGTATGTAAAAGGGAAAATTTTGATAGATACAAAAAGAAGTTTAGACAGTAACTATTTGCTACTGAATATATTCTTAGGTACCAAATGGCCTTGAGAACAGTGGACTAAATATCTACATGGCAAAAACGAGCTCTCCAAATGTGTTTGAAATTTACCGGATGCAGTTTGAAAAAGATTTTACATCTTTTTTAGAATCACGCTCAGCTGAAATAATACGTGGAGGGCGTATGGTTCTAGCATTTCAAGGACGAAGTGACATTGATCCTAGTAGCAATGATTGTTGCCGTCATTGGGAGTTGCTTGCTAAATCACTTGTCGATATGGCCAAGGAGGTATTTGTTTCTTTCAAGTACTTTCAATAGCTTATAATTTTTGAATTTAGTAACTGACTCTTTATGCATTACAATATATTCGTTGCAGGGATATATTAAGGAAGCTGAAATTAGAAAATTCAATATTCCAATATATAATCCATATAAAGATGAAGTTAAGGATCTTATTCACAATCAAGGATCATTTTCTCTTGATATTTTTGAATCATTCCAAATCAATTGGGATCCATATGACCCTCATTATGAAAATTCAAAGTCAACTGGGATTCATGGCAAAAGGGTTGCAAAAATCTTAAGAGCGGTTGCAGAGCCAATGCTGGTTACTCATTTTGGGGATTCTGCAATGGACTTGTTGTTTGAAAAATATGAAACATATGTGGATAAACATCTGTTAACTGAGAAAACAAAGCACTTTGTAATAGTAATTTCTTTGACAAAAGTCTAAAATATTTGTGTACTGATTTGAGCGCGCTTTAATGTTGGGAGCTTTTGAATACAGTGGAGAATAAATTTAGCAAGTCATCATTAATAATCTAAATATCTAATGTCATGGTAATTGATTCCTTCATGTTGAAATTTATATATCATGATAAAAACTAAAAAGGCAAATATAGAGTATGTAGCATGTTTTGATTTGCACTGTCTAACATATATCTTGGTAGACACTTATGTTTTGGTGATCAATGTAATAATGGTTACAAGTTGAGAAAGTCAAAATCATGGTAACGAATTCAAAAGGAGCATATGCCTTGTTTTTATTTGGTATATAGTTATATACACGTAAAATATTGAGCTAGAGGCCGTGTTTGAACGTATAGTGACCTGAAAGGAATAAAGGCAAGAATATATTTCTATACTATGCAACAAATTTATTGACCTAAAAAAATCATATAAAAACACTAGCAAGAAATCAAAAAGTAAAATCGCACAATAAAAATACGCCATGACTATTAACACAACCCCCCGCTTAAGAAACAAATCACATAAACACACCTTTGTGATCTAAAAATGGAAGATCTGAGTAACAAGTTGAAACATTACCCTGCACGATTACAATGACGATGATCACTTTTTAATTCGTTTATCTCAATGAAATTTAGGAATCACCTTTTTTTTTTCTATATATATTAAACACATAATTAACTAAACTGTTGTAAAATTCCACAAGCTCAACGGTAAGCTTGATAACCAAGATCTGCATGCGTGCCTGCTAATGTTATCAGAAATGAATGTGAATTGGGAAGCCCTGTAGATTTTTTTGAACTGCAAATATAACTTCATTGAAAAACTTATAGATAAGCGTACCATTTTGGTATATCACACGAAAACAGTTCAATGTAGCCAGGGGCGGAGCTATTAAGGGACCGGGAAGGGTCCCGGCCCCCTAGGCCTAAGCCCGTTAGTGTATTTTTTCGCGATTTCATGTGTTATTCCGGAAAAAAAATTGTTTCGGCCCTCCCATTTAATGTTCTTTCGGAACAAAAATTATTTCGGCCCTCCCAAAAAAAATTTTCTAGCTCCGCCACTGAATGTAGCCATACACGTAAAATATTACATGCAAATATAACTTCTCTGAAAAAACTAAATATAACAACTGATGTAAAATTTCCAGCCCGAGGAGTGAAGAAAATATACTCTTTGGGCTATTGACCCAATAGCTTGTGGATTACCTAATGTTTTTGATATATTAAAGAAACAAGCCCATAAACATGAAGAAATGACTAGGGGTGTTCAGAATTCAGGTAATACCTCCGGAAAACACAAACCGAACCGAAAAAAACTGAAAGGAATTCGTAATCGAATGACCATCGGATTAAGGGCCGATATGCATAGGGCTAGGTTACCGTGACCATCTGGCCTAGTCTACCACTAATAGGAAGTGTACTCACAAGGCTGAATCCATGCTCCTCAAGTCTTAGTTTACATTCCCTGACTCACCAACGAAAATAGTACTTTAATCATTGCACATGTAGATGAATGATGAGGTGTAATTTCATACGCTTTTTAGGGGTCATTAGCCTCTAAACTCATACATATTTGATCATATATTGTCCTAAATCGCTTCTATTTGTGTTTTTGGTACTTTAAAAGCAAATACTGGAAAAGGACGCGTTTGGAGCTTGATTGGATGAAAAATGAAGAAAACCACAACAACGGAGAAACCATCACGAGAAGGCCTCGTGACGGCGTCACAGCCACTACGTCACACCGTTACTTGAAGATGTTGTGACCACTCAGGCTCCTGAGACGGCCTCGAGGTGACGGTGTCAAGACCAAGAATATGAAGGCTGACTCCATCACAGTCCCTAAGTGACGCCGTCACAACTAAGTCCTTGCAAGATTGAAACCCTATATGACGGCGGCTGACGGCGTCACAACTTAAAAGTGATGCCATCACGTCTGTAATCCTATATATATTTTCGCATTATTTTTATTAGAAGGGTGGAACTTCGTGTGCAACTTGTGGAGGACAAACCCTAGACGATTTTCATCAGTTTTGCTATTTTGCCACCCATAACTCCGTGTTTTATTGAAGATAAGTTGTTTAATTATTGATCATTACAATATGTCTATGTGTTATGTGATTATTTGTCTTTCTTCTCTTCGATCTAACATGCTAGGCTAAATTATATTGTATTTGCTTATGATTGCATGAAACATAGTTGTAATATTTAATATTATTGCTTCTTATTAGTGGTGTGCGCGTTAGGCATTATAAAACTAGTTGTATCCCGTACCATAGTTAGACGTCTAGTGAAACGTGATTAGAATTAGAGGATACCCTCGCATTAATATGTCGACTGGGTGGATTTTCTGATTAAGTATTTATTGCACGTGGATTTACTATTAGGCGAGAGCGTGTCTGCAGGTAACACTTGCATTGGTTTTGACCAACCCGCTGCTGAATTAGGGGAATACTTACACATTACACTGATGAGGGTAACATGGAAATAAGTTAGAGAATTCAACTAGGAGTAATGAGTGATTAAGTGAGCGCGTTGTTTTTACCTATATGAGTTTTTACCAATTTACTTTTCTTGTTATTAGTTTAGATTTAGTTTAATTTAGTCTTATTAGTTTTAAAAACTAAACTCTTCAAAACCCAAGATTTTACTTGCTTTCCTATTAAATATAAAAGACTAAAAATAATCTTCCCTTAACCCTTAGACGTAATTTGGCGTACACTTCGAGCCTACGTCACTATTCCCTTATAGAACGATCAATCTTCTGTTTCTTACTTATACTACACTACAACGGTTAGGTACTCTTTCTAGAAGGATTGTAAAACTTCCTGTGTTTACAATTATCCGCATCAATGAATCACTATGACTTAATACGGTGGCTAGCACGTTCTCCTATCATAAGACCTAGACCTTACCTTCTATTTGCATTTCATTTCTTAGTTTAATATTAGTTCATTTTGAATTACTAAATCTCATGCCAATCTCTCAGATCGAACCCCCTTACGTTATTAGACATAGATAGTTAGAATACCTTAGATACAGCTTTAGTTATTCACTCCTTGTGAATGACCCGTGCTTACCATTCACTAGCTACATTGATCGGGTACACTGCCTGTAAGTGTTAGTATATTGGTTAGTCGAAAATTATAAATACTAAAACATGATAGAAATCTTACACCTAGATAGAACACATCGACAATTGAAAAGTTCATCATTATGTTATTGCAGTTAAACCTCTTATACATTGTTTCACAAAATAAGTCATAAATTAGAGAATCACTCAAAATCTTGAAAGTAAAAGAAAACTCTAAGCTCTAACCATAATATAACCAATATTATGGTGTACACCACCACCACACCATCACAGTCACAACACTCGCACCACTGTGCACTTCTTCCCCAACCCCTCTATTGTTTAATTCGATAGTGTGCACACCGTCGTGGCTCTCCTCCTCTCTTTCTCTTCCTCTATTCTTCTTTCTTTAGGTTTTTTTTCTTCATTTTTTGTTATTTATCTTGATTTTTGTTATTTATTTTGATTATTGCTAATTTTTATGTTTGTGAATGTGTTTGAGGGTTTTTGTTAGACCGCCGCGACCTCAGCCTAGACCTAGCCGACTTCAGCCGCGATGTCCCACACCTCAGCCGGGTATGTTTTTATTTATTATTTTGTTTATGTGTTAGTCAATTTTTGAAATATATGATTAATATGTTGGTTGTAAAAAGGGTTTGTTATGATGAGGCTTATTTTGAAATATATGATTAGATGCTGAGTATAACTGTTTGTGAAAATGTAAAGTAAGTGATGAGTAGGGCAGGGTTATTTATGTTTAGGGGTTTTTGTTTAAGCTTATTTTTGGGTTCACGAGCTTATGTGGTCGTTGGTTTATGTTTTATAAGCCGCTTATATTGAAACTTATGAGCTTATAAGCTTATAAGTTTTAAATAAGAAGAAAAAAAAATGCATATGGAACAAAAGTTGAAACCACATATGCTCATAAGACCAAACATAAGTTTAGGCAAACACCCCTTTAGTGTGTTTGTAGCTAAATACTTGAATAAGTATTATTGTTTATTGAACACAAGTTTTTTGGCGTTTGTATTTGAAACCAGGATTCATGGGGAAGTAGCAGCGTATAACATTGTTGTTAAGTGAAGTAGCTTCACTTGAGGTAATATGTTCAGTGTCATGTATCATCCAATTGAGTTTCGTACATAAGTAAATATGTTATGTTCGTATGTTAAGCAAGCTATAATTGTTTTGTTTGATAGGCTAAAGGGTCCTTAGATACTAATGAAGAGGTCAAAAAAGCTCAAACACGGGCTCATGAGATGGAGAAGCAGGTGGTATAAATACAAAAATATCAATTTATTTCGACTGTCTTGTGGATTTTTTGTTAGATGGTATACGTGTTTTGAGATAAGGTCAAGCCTTACCCATTTATGTATGGTTATTCTTTGTGTTTTTTTCAGCTTCAAAAAGTTGCTGATCAACATAAGAGAAAACTTCATAAAACCGAGTGTGCTCTCAAAATTGCTGAGGTATGTTTATAATGACTGTGTTTGGTATACTGTTTAAGTTCAAGTGCATACAATGCCTTTAACTGATCACATGTCTATATCTATGCAGGAGGAACTTAAGAAGGCTAAAGCTGAAGCAACAACAAAAGATTAAAGAACTGACAGAGGTAGAACCTGAAACTTAGCTATCTTTGTTGCTATAATCGTTTACTGTGTCTAAACAGATGTATAATACTTATCCTCATTTGATATGTTAACGATCTTTTGGTTGTTTTTGTTTATTAAGTTCTGTAATATATTTACTTTTATAGATAACAATCTCTTGGTTGTGTATGGACATGTGGTTGAGGATATTGGTGTCTTTTGTTGAATGTTTAGACGGATAAGTATGTTTTAGGATGTATGCACTTTTATTGAATGTGTATGAACTTTGGTAGGCGAAAATGGAAGTTTTAGCGGATGTTTTATGCATATGAACTTTCGTCTCCTTTTTGATAAATGTGCTCTACAGTTGAACTGGAGAAGCTGGAAGATTAAATCAAGTAGTTCAGCCACAATCATTTATCGCATAGTTTTTCACATCCTTTTGTTATTTGCATTATCGGATTACTATATTAGTTTATTGTATTGTTATAAACGAATACTATGACTTGCTTTGGTTGTTTATGAATGAATGAATGATCGGATGCATTTTATGTTTAGTTTTNCGTCGGTAGTATAAAACATTGACCGTTTGACTTGTTGACTTGTTGACCGAGTAATTAAGTATTTTTTGTTAATTGTAATTAAAATACCGACGAATGGACGTCGGTATATTTTTTGTCGAACCACGTTTTCGTTTGACTGAAAATGGCTGTGGACCCCACCTCAGCGTCGGGAAATGACGTCGGCACAGTAAGTCCCGACGAGGCATCGCCGACTAACGCCGGCCGACTAAGTTTCGTCGGCATCAACTATATGCCGACGTCATGACGTCGGTACAGTCGAAAAAAAGTCGTCGGTATATTAACTTTTTGTACTAGTGTCGTGATGTTTTAAAAGCCCTTATCAAAATGTTTTGGGCCTCTTGAAAACCTTCAGACGAGTCTGACTCTTATGCACCTTAACGAGCCGTCATAGAAACCGTGCCATCCATAGACTACAATAAAATCAGAAACACTGATTAAACAAAAGCAACATATATAGTCAGTAACTAAAAGCGTAATATGAACACAAGAATCCATGTTAGTGTTTTTATATAGTATCCAAGGGCTGCAAGGTTAAAGCTATTCAAATGAACCATTTTCTCAAAATTTAATGGTCGAGCGTGTGCAAAAAAGTATAGTATCAAAATCGCCTTGTGTGCAAGAAAGTATAGTATCAAAATTGCCTTGAATAGGAATTTGATTAAGCAGTTAAAATTTAGTATTTGATGGTAAAGTATTTGTTTGAATCAAATCATTTTGTTATTTTAATATAGGATTAAAATTCTCTAAAGTTCAATTTGAATATGATATGTTATGTTGAGTTGTTTTGTGAGAAGAAAAGAAAAATGAGCCATTTGTTGTGTCACATTTAGTTTACTTAAATTTAAATCTTACTCAAAATAACACTAACATTAACTTTCATGTTCATATTAACTTTTAGAAAATCTTAATTTTATAATATAGTTGTCTTTTTTATTACTTACTTAATATACTCACATGTAGAAATCTCGTTAATTAATAAAGGATCATAGGCTTCAGAGCCACAATTAATTTAAGCTAAACATATGACGAAGTCACAAAGGCAGTGGCGGACCTAGCCAGAAAACTAAAGTGGTTCCTAATTTTATGAGGGTGAAAATTTTTAACTAGTTACTTAGTTAACATGTCGGGTTGGGTCGGGTTCATTCAAGATGGGTTCACTGCTAGCATAGTTTTATTAATGAAATTAAACCTCAAACATATATCTTAATAAATAGTACGTTGAGTTGAGTGTTTATAACTTTTTTTTACTCTCATAGCTTGAAAACCAGTTACTAGTTCTCATATATTGATGCATGTTCTCTGGTTCTCATATAAATCATTGTGTAACGAAATGATATACTGTATATTCATAGAAGATATATGATTTAATCGTACGCCATTTTTTTTTATTTAAACGTGATTCTAATCATGGTGTCTTGTTCTAGTTTGCACATGTATATGTTTGGTGGAATCAAGCTTAATGTTTATCTGATTTAACCCTCACTATAAAATCCAAGCTTCATCGTTAGTTTGATTAACCCTTATTTGTTGTTTACATATGCTGTAACCCTAATCTTTATATGTGAAGACTTTTTCTAACGATAATTTATTTATTTAAACAAGGCAAAAAATACGAGTAACGTTGTTGTTGATACAAAGTCGGCTATGGAACGAACCACCGAAACACACCCAAGCTAGAAACAAACTTCTCAACGACCAACCTAAAACCGCTATAATAAATGTAAGCCACTAGTTGAATGCTTTCGTCACCTAAAAATAGGTCGACTCTAAATCGAGAGTTAATTGTAACATTATCTTCTTCGTCAAGATATTTCAATTCATATCCACAATAAATTTCTCTAAAAATTGTATGTCGTTACGTAAGAGAGACTAGTGTCTTTTGTAATTACTATTTAAAGATCCGATATGTTCAACCGCAAGCTTATCCAAAAACAAGTCTCACAATGGGTACGCCATTTATTTTTGCCATGCACTATCATGTATGTTAGGAAGTTGATGTTTACACGGATAATATGGATTCGTGCATAGAAAATTAATGTTCATTGACTGTACTACCCTCAGATACTTTTACCCAATTGTTTAAAGTATGACCTTGAAAGTGAAAACCTATTACACCATACTTGCTTACCATTCTATTGTTGCCGCTTACTTCTACCAACGTCAGCATCGGATTAATTCCGACATGCTTCCACCGCCCCGCCTTACTTCAACTATTGCTTTCGGCGGCGCTACTCAATACATTACCAAGGAAATTCAATCAACAACTTAAATGGATCTGCCCCAAACACCATACAAAAATTCTCTCAATACAGGAAGGTCCACAAGGATTCGAGGAATCGCCAAGAAAGCCAAGCAACAAATATATAGCAATACAATATAACGATTTTATATGATTAAAATCATTGTTGATATGAAATGAATAAATTTCAAAGGTTTTAAGCGTGTAGCTTTAGCACTAACTAGACCAAGGTATACCCTCGGGATGTTAGATTACCTTCTAACATAAACAGCAATCAAGCAACAAACGAAATCTATAAAATATTATTCATAGTTTGATTTATGTGTGTTTCTAATAGCAAACACCAATCGTCGTTATGTTAATAGATGGTAACAATGGACTCTATATTCACGCTGCAACAACAGCTCCAACCAAGTGACACCTTCTTTGAGTTACAACGAATAATACGAAGAAAAAAAAA
>LBNU01039466.1:49235-68641 GCA_014162995.1 Artemisia annua
CATCTCGACTCGTTCGTTTAACATCTCGTATATAACCATATCATCTCGACTCGTTCGTTTAACATCTCGTGTATAACCATATCATCTCGACTCGTTAATTTAATGTCTCGTGTGATCGATCTCAAAGTTATCTAATTAATTATTTAAAAATTATTTTTCTAAAACTATTGTATCGAAAAAAAGTATTTATAGAAAATGTTATTATTAACTTTTTTAATAAATAAATAATTTTTTTTTAATTATGTAAAATTAATTTATTAATTTTATAAAACTATTTTTTAATATTTTCTTTTTATTTTATAAAAATATTTATAATAAATATTATATTAAAGTAATTAATATTAAACTTAACTAGTTATTTTATAAAAGTATATATTTATAATAAATAATTTTTTTAATTATATAAAAGTAATTTATTAATTTTATAAAACTATTTTTTAATATTTTCTTTTTATTTTATAAAAATATTTATAATAAATATTTTATTAAAGTAATTAATATTAAACTTAACTAGTTATTTTATAAAAGTATATATTTCTAAAAGTATAATCCCGTCGACATGTCGACGGGAATAGAAGTGCCAAAATTTTCACGAAAATTTCATACACCCCGCCAAACAATAAAGGACAAATTAACTTTATAATCCCGTCGACATGTCGACGGGAATAGAAACACAATGACAAAAGCAGATCTGGTCTCAATTATTGACTTAGAAAAAAAAATTATAATCGATCTATCTTTCTCGCCGGCGAATACCACCACCACCAAGATCTCCTCCACCTCCGACACTCTTCCACCTCAACCAACACTCCTCCCACCTCCGACACTCCTCCACCACAACCACCATCACATTATACCTCCGACACTCCTCCACTACAACAGCTCCACAGCTCCTTCTCCTCCGACACTACACGAGCATCGCTGTGCACCTCCTCCTTCCCCACTTCTCAAGTTTAATTCTTTCCTCAACCCTTCACATGTTTAATTCTTCTTCTTCTTAACCCCCGTTTCTTCTTCTTCCTTGTATAAATAACGAACCAGGTAATTATTAAATCTTAATTTTTTGATTTAGTTAATTATTAAATGTTAATTGTTAATTTATAATTGTTAATTTTTTTATTTTTTGATTTTTGATTTTTGATTTTTTTTTGATACAGCCTGTGAAGCCAACTATAGTGACAGCGAGAGTGAGAGCCGAGGGTGAGAGCCGAGACATAGGTACCTCGTTTTAATTTTTTTATTAACTTTTGGTATCCCGATGACATGTCGTCGTCAACAATTTTACCTCTTTATTTTTAAGAAACCGATATATTAATGTGCTCTCTTTTTATATATCCCGAGCCCGTGACCACAGCCCGTGACCGCAGCCCGTGACCACAGCTTGAGACCGCAGCCCGTGACCACAACTTGAGACCGCAGCCCGAGACCTCAGTCCGTGACCACAGCCCGAGACAGTATGTTGTTTACATATCCAAATTGTTTTTTCATTTTTATGCTTAGTTGTATCACGGTTTTTGTTAGTTAGTTTGTATTGCGTTTGGTTAGTATTTGGTTAGTTATTAGTATGTATTGCGTTTGGTTAGTTAGTATTTGGTTAGTTATTAGTATGTATTGCGGTTTGGTTAGTTAGTATGTATTGCGGTTTGAATATTAACTATTAGCGGTTTGGTTAGTTAGTATTTGGTTAGTTAGTATGTATGTAATTATGTATTGCTTATGTTTCAAGTTATGGCTTGTTTGGTTATCGGCTTATGTTTCTTAAGCTAAATTTTTATGGCTTATTTTGAAACTTTTTACCTTACATAAGCTTATCATGACATGATAAACTTATATAAACAAAATAGTTTCAAAATAAGTCACAAAAAATAAGCTTATGAAACATAAGCTTATTATGACATGATAAACTTATGTAAACAAAATAGTTTCAAAATATATGCTATTAATTGTTTAACTTAAAATATATGCTTTGTGTGTTATTGTTAGACTTTTGTGAATGTTTTAGGATTTTATTGATTAATTTCGGAAATTCCCCGTCCGAAGTTAATCATCCTATAGAAAACCCGTCCGGAATTAATTTATTAGAAATTAATTTCGGAAAGTCCCCTATTTGGGACTGCTTTTTGAATGTTTTGTCTCATCTAGGATATGGATGAGTATAACTGATTTACTATTTGAGATGATTTCGACAGTATTTCTCCTCTACTCCTGCGAATATGTCTTTAATGCACATATTTGGGAGTTGAGGGGAAATGCTGCCGAAATTTTCTCAAATAGTAAATCAGTTATACGCATTCATATATGAGACGAATCATTCAAAGAGTGGGTTAGGATTGCCTTCAATAGTTGCACTAGGTGAACAAAACAACTCGTAATAATTGCACGTTTAAATGTCTTTATGTGTCGAATCTTTTGAATGTCTAATAATTACGTGTTGAACAAAACAAAATGCTGTTATGATACTTGATAAGCGTTGGACCACTTTTTCTCGTTGTTCAAGAGAGTTTTTTGATGGTCTTGCCGCATTCATTGAACATTGCAAGCCGTTATTGAATAGTTACGGAAACATAAAATGTCCATGTCGTATTTGTTGTAATGTTCCATGGGTATCTCTCAAGTTGCTTAAAAGCCACATAGGCCAATATGGGTGGGATCCAACTTATACACAATGGCGCGATCACGGTGAACCAGATCCTGCGCCTATAGAAGATAACACAACACAATGTGAGATGAGTGACATGCATGCGTGCCTTAATGATATTATTGATATTCCTCCAAATAATGAACAAAATGAGCCAACACCTCCAAATATTGGCGAGACAAGTAACGAGCCTACTCAAGCAACGGCACCTACTGCACGTAACGAGTATGAAGAGTTACTTGCCAGTTCCAACCAGCCTCTTTACCCGGGTTGTGACTTTATGACCACCTTGGATTTTATGTCAAAGTTTACGCACCTCAAGGTCAGCGGTAAATGGAGTGATACTTCATTTAACAATACGCTAAAATTTCTCCAGGAGGTATTTCCTCCCAGGTTAGGTTACAATCTCCCACCATCATACTCTGCCATAAAAAAGACATTTAAAAAGGTCGGGTTAGGGTATGAGTCGATACATGCTTGTGAAAATGATTGCTTTTTATATCGGGGGGATGAGGCCGAAGATTTGGAGTATTGTCCAATCTGTAACACGTGTAGATGGAAAGACAAGAACACAACGGGGAAGAAAGTTCCTAACAAGGTGTTGCGTTACTTTCCTATCATTCCTAGACTAAAACGTTTGTACAAGTCTATTCACACCGCAAAACATATGACCTGGCATGCTACTGGAAAGTCTACGGAACCCGGTATGATGCAACACCCGGTTGATGGTGAAGCATGGCAGAAGTTTGACAGCGGTGATAAAACGGAATTTGCTAAAGAACCAAGAAACGTCCGATTAGGGTTGGCGGCTGATGGTTTCAATCCGTTCGGCAACCTTAGTCAATCATACAGCATGTGGCCCTTTATCTTAACAACATACAACTTGCCTCCGTGTTTATGCATGAAAGAGACTTCTTTGATGCTGACGTTGTTGATTCCTGGCCCTAAATCACCGGTGAAAGACATTGATGTTTACTTAAAGCCTTTAATTGATGACCTTCAGGAATTATGGGCAAAACCAGGTGTCCCGACTATGGACGCTGTCACAGGCAAAGAATTCAACATGAGAGCGATGCTTTTATGGACCATCAATGATTTTCCTGCTCGTAGTAGTTTGTCTGGTTGGAGTAGGCAAGGTTACTACGCATGCCCTACATGCAAAGTAGACACTCCGGCTACGCGTTTGACAAGCAAAACAGGTTATGTTGGCCATAGAAGATTCTTAAGAAAAAACCATAAATGGAGGTTTGACCGTACTACATTCAATGGTGCAACTGATTTTAGAAATCCTCCTAAAAAAGATAAGCCGGCTGATATCTTGACTCAACTTGCAATATTGCCCACACGTTTGCCAGGGAAACATCCAGATTATGGGGGTGGGAAGATAAAACGAGATACTACAAACGAACTGAACTGGACTAAACGGTCTATTTCCTACGAGCTTCCATATTGGTCTTCTTTTTCTCTACAATACAATTTAGATGTCATGCATATCGAAAAAAATGTGTTGGAGAGTATCTTGAACACTTTGTTAATGAATGAGAAATCCAAAGACACCGCCAAGGCAAGAAAAGACTTGCAAGCTTTGGGCATTCGACAGGAGTTGTGGCTCAGAAACAAACAAAACGGGAAGTGCTCGAAGCCTCATGCTAAGTACTCCCTCACACCCGATAAAAGAAAACTGTTCTGTCAATACATCAAAACAATTAAACTACCAGATGGGTTCGGATCCAAGTTCAAGTTGATAGTGACCAAAGATGATAACAATATAACGGGCATGAAGTCGCATGACTGTCAGATAATGATGCAATGGTTACTTCCTTATGGACTTCAGCAATACTTGGACGCACAGACTTATGAACCATTAATCGAGCTTTGTTCATTCTTTAAGCAAATTTGCGCCCGAACTTTGATGGTGAATGACATGGTGAAAGCTAAAGACCAGATGATCAATATTTTGTGCAGACTCGAACAAGTATATCCTCCTTCTTTTTTCAACACTATGATTCACTTGGTTATGCATTTACCTGAAGAGGCTCTTCAAGGCGGGCCTGTTTCATTCCGGTGGATGTATCCATTTGAACGATACATGAAGAAGCTAAAAAACTATGTACGAAATAAAGCTAAGTCGAAAGGTTCAATAGCGGAGGGTTATGTTGCAGAGGAAGCATTAACTTTTTGTTCTCGGTATTTTCGGGGTGAAATTGGGACGAAATTTAATCGTCCCACTGCATCTCAGGGCTGTCCTCGCCCAACAAGTGATTTCCAGGTGTTCCGATCACTATGTAAAAAGTCTGGTAAAGAGACAATTATTCGGTTAGGTCTCCCAGAAATGAAGAAAGTGATATGGTATGTACTTCACAACAGTCCTGAGATCGACGCGTACATGAACGAGTTCCAGAGGTACGCGTTTTTATTTTTGAAATTTTTGTTTCCCAAGTTATCTTTTCGATTAATTCTAATATCATTTCCATTTTCAGTGAACGTCCTGAAAGTGACATGCAGCAAGAATTTCCTAGATGGTTTGAATCGAAGGTAAACTTATTATATGTGTTTCCTTTTATAAATAACGACTATATTACTCATCTCTATCTATTCTTATCTTTGTTCATATATCGGTAATCTTTACACAGCCAATGACCCAAGATGTACTCCCGACTTATTCGCTTTGGCTTGTGGACCATTATCGACCGCAACCTCAATCAACTCTTGCATAGTTAATGGTGTGAAGTTTGTGGTACACAGCCGCGATGTAAAACGTACAACTCAAAACAGCGGAATTTTTTCACCTGGCGAGAAGCCAGGAGAAATGTATTATGGTCAGCTAGAAGATATTCTTTAGTTTTCGTATACCCAGTTCAAAGTTGTGTTGTTTCGAGTTAAGTGGTTCGACTTAGCCAAAAGAGGTAGAGTCGAACGTTATAACAGTAGAAACAACATGACACAAATTTGGGCATGTAGCACAGCGTTTGAAGATCAACCTTACATTCTAGTAACACAAGCAAAACAAGTCTTCTACCTTGAAGATCCTGCCAGACGACCACTCCATTGGAAGGTCGTCCAAGAAGTGAATCACAATACAACATGGGATGTCATCGTGGTAGAAGACGATGATGATGTGATACATGGCAATAACTCATCTAATCTCCAACTATCTGCTAATTTGAATGCTTTGGAATTGTCCCCCTTAAATATCGATGGTCAATCAACGTTAGTTGAAGCACCACCACCAATCATTCATGTTGATGACGACGATGAATTTATTGATGATGAAGACGACGATCCTTATGATTTAGCAGATTCTGATGCAAACAATTCCGATGATGAAGTTGAAGATGCGACTGATGGTGTTTATGATAGTGATGTAGATGTAGCAGATTGATCTTAAATTGTAACTTGTAAAACGCTTCTTATTTGAATGAAATTGTTATGGATTTTTTAAATGTGTATATTTATTTTGAATGTGTATGTATTTGAATGTGTGCATGCTTATGTTAATTTGTTTATGAATTTCTATATGTTAATTCAACTTGTACTTTTACAGATGGCAGCAGTAGCGCGTGGTCACGGTGGTGACGGTGCCGGTGACCCACCACCGCCTTTTCGTCCGGATCAGAGCGGTCACCGCAGTGGTAAGAAACTTAACTTTGATAATTTGAATTTTGTTACTTGTTATTTTATAACAATTTCACTCAATTCAATTGTAGGATCGTCAAACCCTCGACGAGGAGGTAGGGCGGGACGAGGTGGAGGCAGGGGTGGAGGTCGGGATGGCGGACGCGGACAGACCCGTCAAGCCAACAAGAACGTAGATCTGCGAAAAGCCGTGGACAAATCGGGCCCGCAGTCGATTGAGTTCGAGTACGGAGATCAGCGGACATTTGTCCATGTCGGGCCCAACCGCGCATGGTTCGGTAACTACGTTGGCGAGTTGGTTAGGTCATTGCCGTTGCACTATCCCTCCTGGTACAAGCTTGATGAAGCTATTCGACATAACTTCATGAACCGACTCGGGGTCAGTTGTTTTATTTTCCTTTTAATTATATAGCTATTTAATTATTTGAATGTGTACATTTATTTAAATTTGTTTAATTGTGTATATTTATTTAAATTTGTTTATTTATTTATATCTTTAAGTTAATATTAACTATATTTGATTGCAGGAATTCTTTGACTTGCAGACCCACATGCGCTCACCCCATTGTAAAACTATTCAAAAGGGCATCAATGCGTATATTGCTAAGGTCTTTTCCGACAACAAGGGCAACATGAAGAAGACTTACTTTACGCTGCAGGGTGGGCCTTCGGCGGTGGATGAGATATGAAGAAACCCTCCTCCGAACGTCGTGCCGTCTGTGTGGGAGGAGCACATCAAGTTTTACATGAATGAGGATAACCAAAGGCGAGTTGCGGCGAACAAGGAGAACTGAAAGAAGAATAAGGTGTACAGCCGCCACGGTTCCAAGTCATTGGCCGCTATTCGCCACGAATATGTAAGACACATTTTATTTTTATAACAATACTTTATTTTTATAAAATTATTTAATTTTAATTATATATTAATTAAAATTTTTAATTATATAAAGTTAATTAATTTTAATTTTATAAAAGTATTTAGGTTTAATTAAAATATATGTAGTGTTTGATTTGTCATTTTTAATTTGTTTCATCTTATATGCATGTGTATATACAGTTTCAGACCAGCAAGGACAAGCAAGGACAAGCAGTACCCGTCACTCATCCAGAGCTATTACGACACACACTGCGACAAGGATGGGCATTGGTTGCAGGATGAGGCTCGGGTTAATTATGTAAGTATCGTTTTTTTAATTTATTATTTATTTATTTAATTATTTATTTATTTCCCAAACACGCACTTTACTGATTCATTGAAACATAATCTTGTAATTAACTCGACATATATTAATTTTCTCAATTTTTTTCAACTAAATAGGAGGAGATGGTTCGTCTGAGAGATTTGGGAGCGGATACGCCTGATGGGGTGGCGTACACGGAGGAGCAGATACTTGCTATGGTTCTTAAGGGCAAGCAGCGGGGCCACATAGCCGGACGGGGTAGGGTGATAGCCGGGGAGAGCAGGCCAGATTTACCATACACCCCGCCTCCACCTCCAGGTATGTACAGTGTGATAATATAGTAATTATAGATTACTCGATCATGACTCAAATTAAGTATTGCAATAGCTGTTTTTAAATTTTGATTATTTCGTTTTCAGAAATCGCCGACTTGACGAAAAAGCTTGCTGAGGCCGAGAAGCAGATGCGGAAAGATGAACAAGAACGTAAGAAGATGAAGGCGACGCTCGATCAGTTGACAGGTTTTATGTCGTCCAACCCGCGATGGCACGAGTATCTTACTCAGGTGGGATCTCAGCCCGTTGATGGCTCGGGCAGTGGGTCTAGCACTGGAGGTAGTGGCTCAGCTTGAGGAGGGAGCGGGAGTGGCAGAGACGATGAGGATGGTTTTGAGGATGGTCCTGATGATGATGAGGGTGATTTGGGGATGTAGAGGTACAAACTTGGGTTATTTTGTGTTGTACTTATGTTTGAAACAATGTTTTGGCGACCCTTATGTTAGTATTGTGTAGTGTAACCTTTTGGCGACTTGAATATCGCGGATATTGGAACATTTGTTGATATGACAGCTAGGTTTAGATATTGCCACACCCCGTTTTGTAGAATTTATATGTTTTAATGTATTTTGAGGGTGTTTAGCGATAATTTGCAAGTGTTTTAGCCGATGTCGAGTTGTATGTTTTTAGGACATGTTAAATTTGGTTGGTTAAAGGTTCTGGTTGGTTACAGGTTTTGGTAGATTTTTTCCGAAAAATTTTCCGGAAAAATTCTGGAATTTTGCTGGTATGCAGCATGCTGTTAGCAGCATACCAGTATGATACCGTCGACATGTCGACGGTATCATCAAACTAAAATTAACAAATTAATTATTATACCGTCGACATGTCGACGGTATAATAAGTAAAATTATTTATTTAATTTATTATACCGTCCACATGTCGACGGTATAATAAATAATTTGTTAATTTTAATTTTATTTTCCCGTCAACATGTCGACGGGACCATTAAAAAACAATTAACAAACTTTAATTAGTTTAATAATTAGTGATATTATCCCGTCGATATGTCGACGGGAATATATCTTCGAAACATTCAATCCTTTGACTGAGAAACCATGTGGGACCCACCTTGTTGACGGGCATAGTCGACGGGATAGTCGTTCCCGACGAGGCATCCACGACAAGTTGGGGCCGTCGAGATGTCGACGGGATCATATTATCCCGTCGACATGTCGACGGGAAGGGCCTAAATAAGTCGACGCCGAAGGTCCTGTTTGTACTAGTGTAAATAAAGAATTTGGTGTCGCCATGAGTACCAAAGCTCAGGGAAGCCATGAAGGAGCAAGACTAATGGACCTTGACCCTTTTGTGCTATGTGGATATTGAGTCCATTTGCACTTACTGTCTTGTGCTCTATCCACTCCATTATTTTGTTTTACTTATTGGTATCAAGTTTGAAGATTGATATTATAACATGTCGATAGGGTTTTTATATGGGAGTGGTACAATCTTCCAGAATTATAACATGCCACTTATATTGGAGTGGTATCAAGTTTGAAGATTGTTGCGGGATATTCAAGAATTGTTTATTTTTAAAACAATAGAAAATCTCTTTGTTTATTTCTAAAAACATAGAAAGTCTCTGTTTAATAGAAAATCTCTTTGTTTATTTCTAAAAACATTGTTTATTTCTACGTTAATGATCAAGTTGGAGGGTGAGAATTGACTTTATTTTTGTGATGCATAGTTCAGTTATGGCAACTAATTTCATGGTTTTTCATGCAGATATGAAATGAGATACACACAAAACAATTTCTCATTGACATTTGCTACAGTTAAAGTAAGATTTTCACTTCCATCACCAAAGTTTGGCTGGTATCTACCAAGAAACAACTTGAAACCTACACATGCATATATGTTCTTAATTAGTATCTCTTTCATTCTAATGCAGGGTGCGGGTCACTCAGTGGCACAATACAAGCCGGAAGAAGCTTTGGTTCTAACAGAAAAATGGCTTGCTTTGAAAACTTACTCAGTTGACTCCATGTAGTGCATTACAAATTGCATTTATGATTCATGATCCCGATGCATGTTTGTTCGAGTAAAAATCTCAAGGTTAAAGTCATACGGCGTCTCTATACTAGCTAGGTTTGAGGAGTCCTCAGGGCCTTATATGTTTTTTATAACACAATAAAAAGTAGTTATCATCATTAGAGCTTTGGTTATTTTCTATCATTGTAATTTGGAGTAATCGGATTTGTATTTTTCGTGTTGGCATCATTTACTATTTAGCAGTTAACACTTGAATGCGGAATATTTTTATGCCTTGTAGATTAAAGATTTATCTATACCACATGTAATGCATGAAACCTATTGCTGAATTGATCAAAATTCAACACATTAAAATTACTAAACCACCTTTAATGTTGAAATTGTATTTATTCAAGTGTGACCTAATTTAACTATTTTTTGACCAAAGTGCTTGTATCCCAATGGTACCTCATGTTGTATGAGAAGATGCCTAACAAAATGGTTGTGATGCATCACAATGGTGGATTCAAAAAATATGTACTACTATTGGAGGAAGTTGTTGTGGTTGAAGGTGCAGCTCACTTTATCAATCAAGAAGTCCCGGATAAGGTAAATAAACACATTCACGAGTTCTTTAACAAGTTCTAAATTTAATCCTTGCAATATGCTTTCTAATGGCCCTGACTTATGTAAGTATCATATTGCTGAATTTATATTATACTTTGGTATTGTTATTCATGATGCCTTGTGAAAGTTGTTCTTAGAGCTGTCATTGTTTGCACAAGTACACAATTTTATTTTATTGTAATTCAAAAATAGGAAAAAAAAAAGAAAAAAAAAAAAGAAATAATGTGCTTGGTTTGATACACTTTTATATTAGTCTCATCTGAGACTCTAAGGTTAAAATGGCTGTGGGCCCCACCTCAGCGTCGGGAAATGACGTCGGCACAGTAAGTCCCGATGAGGCATTGCCGACTAACGCCGGCCGACTAAATTTCGTCGGCATCAACCAAATGCTGACGTCATTGCGTCGGCAAAGTCAAAAAAAAGTCGTCGCCAATAGTCTTGTTTGTACTAGTGACATTTGCTACAGTTAAAGTAAGATTTTCACTTCCATCACAAAAGTTTGGCTGGTATCTACCAAGAAACAACTTCAAACCTACACATGCATATATGTTCTTAGTTAGTATCTCTTTCATTCTAATGCAGGGTGCTGGTCGATCACTCAGTGGCACAATACAAGCCGGAAGAAGCTTTGGTTCTAACAGAAAAATGGCTTGCTTTGAAAACTTACTCAGTTGACTCCATGTAGTGCATTACAAATTGCATTTATGATTTATACGGCGTCTCTATACTAGCTAGGTTTCAGGAGTCCTCAGGGCCTTATATGTTTTTTATAACACAATAAAAAGTAGTTATCATCATTTGAGCTTTGGTTATTTTCTATCGTCGCAATTTGGAGTAATCGGATTTGTATTTTTCGTGTTGACATCATTTACTATTTAGCAGTTAACACTTGAATGCGGAATATTTTTACGCCTTGTAGATTAAGGATTTATCTATACTACATGTGATGCATGAAACCTATTGTTGAATTGTTCAAAATTGAACACATTAAAATTACTAAACCACCTTTAATGTTGAAATTATATTTATTCAAGTGTGACCTAATTTAACTATTTTTAGACCAAAGTGCTTGTATCCCAATGGTACCTCATGTTGTGTGAGAAGCTGCCTAACAAAATGGTTGTGATACATCACAATGGTGGATTCAAAAAATATGTACTACTATTGGAGGATGTTGTTGTGGTTGAAGGTCCAGCTCACTTTATCAATCAAGAAGTCCTGGATAAGGTCAATAAACACATTCACGACTTCTTTAACAAGTTCTAAATTTAATCCTTGCAATATGCTTTCTAATGGCCCTGACTTATGTAAGTATCATATTGCTGAATTTATATTATACTTTGGTATTGTTATTCATGATGCCTCGTGAAAGTTGTTCTTAGAGCTGCCATTGTTTGCACAAGTACACAATTTTATTTTGTAGTAATTCTAAAATAGGAATAAAAAGAAAAAAAAAAAAAAGAAATATTATGCTTGGTTTGATACACTTTTATATTAGTCTCATCTGAGACTCTAAGGGCCTACAAACTTGAATCAAGTTTACTTGATACAATTAAAAGAAAATATTTATTAGAATTTTAATATGCTCAGTTTTTATATGATATAAGTGAACAAGACATGAAGTTTAAGTTTCGTCAAGTTTAAGTTTTGGAATCCGTTGACGGCGTCGGATAATAGAGAGAGAGAAGAGAGATGAGGCTAGGGTTGTGATATTATTGATGGTTTATATAATAAAACACTAGGGACCAGAAGTGAAATATTACAAGGACAGGGACAACGCTGAAAATTTGGTTCAGGGACCATTGTTGTAATTTTTTATATCTTTTGTATTTTAGTGAATCGGGGCTCGTTTAAGCTAGTAAACGGCCTATTCATGATACGGGAATTACGTCATCGCGCTCAGAACATAATTTCCGATAAAAATGACTATAAATATGCCTAATATCTCGAAATAATTACTAAACTCCAAATCATTTTCTCCAAATAAGACGTACCGGGAATTTTGCGAGTTGTCACAAAATTCTACAGTACGTCTGATACATCAAGAAGAATTGTGAAAGCAAAAGACACGGATATGTTCACAACTTCACACAATATTACAATAAATAACGAGAAATCTGAGTTTCCACATAGGATACATAGCGAAATGCATTATATAAAATGCAAACTTAGAACTTTTGTAGAAACTCGACTATGTACTTGCTGATCTCATGGGGTTTCTCTTGGTTTATCCAATGAGCCACATCTTTCATCACAATGACATCCTCCAAAAATGGAACATCCTGTTTAAACCCATCACCTAATATGTAGTCTTTGATGCCGGGTATATGATAGATCAAGTCCATATCCCCAATGATGAATTTTGATGGCACTGTCACTTTTGCATCGTGCCATGCCGCTGTCAGTTCCCAGGTCCTATACAAAGACCGGCAAAAAGGAAAATAAATCCATTCAGTTAGTAAAATATTGATTGTATATGCAAACATCATGGGCGATTTCTATGAATATTTTGATTTCTGTATATTTCTTAGTAAGTTTCAAAGTTAACCATACAAGTGCAAAGCTCGGTAGTAGTTGATGCCACCAGACCAACCGGTCTTTTCTAGTTGGGTTGCAAAGTAGTCGATATCTTCTTCCGCTAGCCAAGGTGGTAGGGTAACCGGAGTGTCACCTGGTGAATGTTTAAAACCTATACCTTTAGGAAAATAAAATGGTTCTGGTTCTCGAAATGTGAAGAACTTTTTAATAGCTGTTCGAGTACCAAGTTTTGTTAACTCAGCTTCGATGTCTCCTGGTTTCTACACCGATAAGAAGAATGATTAGAAATGGATGGTTTAACTAGGATTCGGGTTTAAGTACAGATCATTTAGCTAGCTCAGCAGTTAGAACTTAGAAATAGGTTCCATATATACTTATCAGATTCAAATATGATCAAAATCTATAAGTATTTTTCGTGAATAAAACTCATACTATTATTCCGATAAGCATTTAACATATCATGTACAAGCTAATTAATACACTAGAACTCGACAATCAATAACCCAAAAACTTTATTTTATTTTATTTTTTTTCATTGCAAATAAAGATTACCTGGAATCTGGTGATATAGTGATCCTCCCCATAGGCAGCTCTCATCATCTCAACCAAATCCGCATTTGGGTTACGAAACGAAGTCGGGACACTTAGATTTACCAACCCTTTAACTCGATCAGGCCTAAACATGCACAAGTGCCAAGCAATGATTGCACCCCAGTCATGACCCACAACAAACGCTTTTTCACCTTCACTAGTGATAGCATCAAGAAGTCCAATCACATCACCCACCAAATGATGGATGGTAAACTTGGTATGATCATTAACTGGTGCACCTGTGGTCTCACCAAAACCACGAAGGTCTGGTGCCACGGCTCGGTAACCATGATCAGCTAACACTACAAGAATCAGGACAACAGGCGACGAACAGTTTCCCGTCGACATAATGTCGACGGCATAGGGCAAAAAACGACAAAAATATGGCTTGACCGAGCCAAGCAGCGTTGAATTTTTCATACCAACATTATCCCGTCGACATGTCGACGGGACCATATTGGTCAAACTTTTGGCTCCTCAATTATTGATAGGAGTTGGGCGCGAAATTATCCCGCCAGTTAATCCCGTCGTCGACGGGATAATGTTAATCACGAATTATTACTTAATTAACGTGTGATTAACGTGAATTATCTTTTTGGTTTAGCGATCCCGAGTAAAAATAAAAATGCAAAATTAGTGGCGAATATAAATGGCGGGATTTTTCCCGCATTCATTTTCCCGTCGACATGTCGACGGGATTATCTGCCTAAAAATTCTTCCTATATATTTCCTAACAAAATCATTCCCGTTTCATTTTTTTTACCTATATACATTCTCACAAAAACATTTCCGTCTCATTTTACACATACATTCTTGATTCTCACAAATAAGTCGATCGTCGATCAATTCTTACAAGACACACATGACTTGGCGTGGTTGCACAGTTGAAGAGGAGTACTCAAAAATATTGTCACACGAGCTCTTCTTTAATGAAGTTATGTTACATTGGGGTCATGCCGTTTATGAGGAGTATGGTTCTTTTAAGGACGCTGAACCGTGGATGAGAGATAGGATTATCGAATGGTGTAGGAAAAAGTCGTACTACAAAGAGTACATGGAAGAGCTAGATGCTGCTGAAGCTCAAGCTGCTGCTGCTGAAGCTCAAACTGTTGCTGTTGGAGGTGACGATGAAGCTGAAAGCACATTTGACGTCGGCACCGAACTTACAAATCTGGGAAATAGGATCACAAATGTTGAAGCTACATTTGCATATATCAAGGAAATGAGAGCAAGGAAGGGAAAAGATGGTGCGAGTTCGAGCAAAGCGGGAAGTAGCCGCAAAAAAAAAATAAACGGGCTGTTTCGTTTGATCTGTTCTTTTGGTTGTCGAGTTGTTTAGTTTGAGTTGTTTTCGTTTGGTTGTCGAGTTGTTTAGTTTGAGTTGTTTCCTTTGGTTGTCGAGTTGTTTAGTTTGAGTCTGTATGAAAATGCATGTGGTTGAGAACCCTTGCTTGTTTTAAATAAACAGTTTGCCTTCTGGTAACCATGATCAGCTAAATAAAGAATCTGGTGTCGCCATGAGTACCAAAGCTCAGGGAAGCCATGAAGGAGCAAGACTAATGGACCTTGACCCTTTTGTGCTATGTGGATGTTGAGTCCATTTGCACTTACTGTCTTGTGCTCTATCCCCTCCATTATTTTGTTTTACTTATTGGTATCAAGTTTGAAGATTGATATTATAACATGTCGATAGGGTTTTTATATGGGAGTGGTACAATCTTCCAGAATTATAACATGCCACTTATATTGGAGTGGTATCAAGTTTGAAGATTGTTGCGGGATATTCAAGAATTGTTTATTTTTAAAACAATAGAAAATCTCTTTCTTTATTTCTAAAACATAGAAAGTCTCTGTTTAATAGAAAATCTCTTTGTTTATTTCTAAAAACATTGTCTATTTCTACGTTAATGATCAAGTTGGAGGGTGAGAATTGACTTTAATTTTTGTGATGCATAGTTCAGTTATGGCAACTAATTTCATGGTTTTTCATGCAGATATGAAATGAGATACACACAAAACAATTTCTCATTGACATTTGCTACAGTTAAAGTAAGATTTTCACTTCCATCACCAAAGTTTGGCTGGTATCTACCAAGAAACAACTTGAAGCCGACACATGCATATATGTTCTTAATTAGTATCTCTTTCATTCTAATGCAGGGTGCGGGTCGATCACTCAGTGGCACAATACAAGCCGGAAGAAGCTTTGGTTCTAACAGAAAAATGGCTTGCTTTGAAAACTTACTCAGTTGACTCCATGTAGTGCATTACAAATTGCATTTATGATTCATGAGCTCGATGCATGTTTGTTCGAGTAAAAATCACAAGGTTAAAGTTATACGGCGTCTCTATACTAGCTAGGTTTGAGGAGTCCTCAGGGCCTTATATGTTTTTTATAACACAATAAAAAGTAGTTATCATCATTAGAGCTTTGGTTATTTTCTATCATCGCAATTTGGAGTAATCGGATTTGTATTTTTCGTGTTGGCATCATTTACTATTTAGCAGTTAACACTTGAATGCGGAATATTTTTACGCCTTGTAGATTAAGGATTTATCTATACTACATGTGATGCATGAAACCTATTGTTGAATTGTTCAAAATTCAACACATTAAAATTACTAAACCACCTTTAATGTTGAAATTAAACTTATTCAAGTGTGACCTAATTTAACTATTTTTATACCAAAGTGCTTGTATCCCAATGGTACCGTTGTGTGAGAAACTGCCTAACAAAATGGTTGTGATGCATCACAATGGTGGATTCAAAAAATATTGGAGGAAGTTGTTGTGGTTGAAGGTCCAGCTCACTTTATCAATCAAGAAGCCCTGGATAAGGTCAATAAACACATTCACGACTTCTTTAACAAGTTCTAAATTTAATCCTTGCAATATGCTTTCTAATGGCCCTGACTTATGTAAGTATCATATTGCTGAATTTATATTATAGTTTGGTATTGTTATTCATGATGCCTCGTGAAAGTTGTTCTTAGAGCTGCCATTGTTTGCACAAGTACACAATTTTATTTTATAGTAATTCAAAAATAGGAATAAAAAGAAAGAAAGAAAAAAAGAAATAATATGCTTGGTTTGATACACTTTTATATTAGCCTCATCTGAGACTCTAAGGGCCTACAAACTTGAATCAAGTTTACTTGATACAAGTAAAAGAAAATATTTATTAGAATTTTAATATGCTCAGTTTTTATATGATATAAGTGAACAAGACATGAAGTTTAAGTTTCGTCAAGTTAAAGTTTTGGAATCCGTGGCGTCGGATAATAGAGAGAGAGAAGATAGATGAGGCTAGGGTTGTGATGTTATTAATGGTTTATATAATAAAACAGTAGGGACCAAAAGTGAAATATTACAAGGAGAGGGGCAGCGCTGAAAATTTGGTTCAGGGACCATTGTTGTAATTTTTGATATATTTTGTATTTTAGTGAATCGGGGCTCGTTTAAGCTAGTAAGCGGCCTATTCATCATACGGGAATTACGTCATCGCGCTCAGAATATAATTTCCGATAAAAATGACTATAAATATGCCTAATATCTCAAAATAATTACTAAACTCCAAATCATTTTCTCCAAATAAGACGTATCGGGAATTTTGCGAGTTGTCACAAAATTCTACAATACCTCTGATACATCAAGAAGAATTGTGAAAGCAAAAGACAGGGATATGTTCACAGCTTCACACAATGTTACAATAAATAACGAGAAATCTGAGTTTCCACATAGGATACATAGCGAAATGCATTATATAAAATGCAAATTTAGAACTTTTGTAGAAACTCGACTATGTACTTGCTGATCTCATGGGGTTTCTCTTGGTTTATCCAATGAGCCACATCTTTCATCACAATGACATCCTCCAAAAATGGAACATCCTGTTTAAACCCATCACCTAATATGTAGTCTTTGATGCCGGGTATATGATAGATCAAGTCTGTTAGGTCACCATATTGTAAACACAAGTATAGATTTGGTAGAAATGAGATGAGAAATAGAGTTTGGTTGATTATAACAAATATGAAGAATAAGATTGCAAGAGTTTCTTTAATGTATTGAAATAACCAACAAATAGAAATGATTACATGCATTCCTATTTATAGGAGAGGAGCTAGGGCAACATCCCTTTCTCCTTCCTTATTCTAAACGAGTGGGCTTTAGGCCCGTTGGACGAGTATTGGACTCATCCTAAATGTATACATAATCAATAATCATAGCAACCTATTACAAATGTTGAAATAACCGAGACTTGACTAAAATGGAGAAAACTTAGGTTCTAACAATCTCCCCCTAAGGATCGGTTGTTGAAGAAGTGATGTTCAGTCACGGTCATTTGAGGTTGCTGGACGTCTTGGTACTTTGACTTTTGTTGTGGCATTCATGGCTTTAGACGTCCTCAAAGATGATTATGTAGAAATGATTCATCGTTCTTAGTTCTTAACAATCTCCCCAGATAGAATGGGTGTTCATTGTTCCTTGTCGTTGATGTGAAAGTGATCAATCTGATGTAGTAATCTGCCATTCGTCATATTCTTTGACTCCAGTGGATCTGCATCATTCCGACATGCTCATACATCTTTGACGGTTGAAACTTTCATAAGTGAGGAGCTCTCTTTTCATATGTGAAGATTCTTTGTGTTGACGTAGAATCCTTCTTTAGACGGTGTTGCACTTAAGATCGTTTGTCTTTATCACTTTGTAGATTCTTTTGGCATGGAATCTACCATTGGCATTCATGTTGCTTCGATCTTTCATGAGAGCTTTTTGAGATGTAAGTATGAGCATGTGGAAGCCGGTGTTCAGCATGGTTGTTGTACCTGAAATGAAACAGTTAGCAATAAAACATCCGGTACTTATAGGTTTGGAGTTAGAGTTTGTCAACAGCATAGTGTGAAGACTCCTTCTAATCCTTACCAAGGCCGTTCCTAATCGGATACCCCCTAGAGGGCTTACACAGACATGCATACGCACACCCAAGATTAGGTGAGTCTCTGGAGATCACCCCACGACTGTAGACCGTTTGAAACCATCGAACACACTAAGCGTAATCCATAAGGAATCACCGAAGTGACCTGCTGTTAGGGCTGTTTGATGTTGACCCTGGCAGGATTTCCGTTCAATCATTCGAGAAATACCTAAGTTAATCCCTCATAAACGTTCAAGGCAGATTGCTAAGATTTTTGTGTAAAAGATTTTTGTGTTCCTAAGAGATCTTTTATGTTATCTCGTGGCTCTAGACTCCTTAAGAGCACATTTGGTTTCCTATGCGGAGGCATGGATCAGAGGGCCTCCTGTTTCAATATCAACCATCTCTAATAGACGATCGATAGATTACACTGGTTCCCTTTGAGAATGAAACAAACATCTTTTGAGAGATGCCTGAGTGGCTAAGAAGGTTTAGGTGCATTGCGTCACTGGGTCCATGACGTCTTTTATCTTCAATACCGGTGTCGCCTTAGCAACGACCAGTAGCATATGAATTGAACCCGGTGTCTGACCTATGGTTGATAAAATGGAGGGCTATTTCTTTTCACCCTTTTCATTCATTTTTTTTTTAATTCTTCAACCCCTTCTTTCTCCTTTCATTCTTTTCTCCTTTTGTTATATCATACCTAAGGACTTCTAATTTCTAACTATTGGTGATGTCCTTGGGTAGATACCTCCGGTTTAGGCGGATCATAGGACGATTTTTCCTATCCTTAGTCACCTTGTAACTCCATAACTATCCTATTGATGACTTTAAACCAAATCATTGAAAATCTCTCAAAGTGTGTAGAAGTGAAAACTGTTGTTAACACTTTGAGGTTTTGGATTTTATATGAAATACTCCCCCTCAACATATGCTCATGGTTATTTTCAGAAATTTGCATATG
>LBNU01039467.1:0-29719 GCA_014162995.1 Artemisia annua
TTTTAGACTATATCATACTACATTGCTATAAAGCTTATGTGTTTGGTTTTGTCTTGTTAGGGAACACAAACATAACCTATGTTTTTGGGATGTTAGATTGACTTTTGAGTCAACATGCTTTCTGTTTTTTTAACGGCGAGTTAATACAATACTAAGTTAGTTATTCGATTCTAAAGTACTTACCCAGAAAGTAGTCCCTGCCAACATCGAATAATAATTAGTGATTTGATTCCACAGTACATACCCAGAACATAGTCCCTGCCAGGTACTATTTTTTGCCCACACCTATGCCCGCGGGTAAACCCGTGGGTTTGTGAAACGTAACATTTACACACATGTTTCCGAATGTTTATCTAAAAGTTTCAATTGTGGATACCTGTATAATATTCACAACAGAACCAAGTTCTTACCTAGACATGTTCAAAGTTTCAATGTTGTATTTAATTGATCGTAGACTTGTTTACTTGATTATAAAATTATAAGCGTTTATCATGATTTCATTAAAAAGTACATCCAAACTCGTCAGCGCACAGATCATCCATCAATTTCCTCATTATTAAATTCATAGTTGCTTGTCATGATAAAACATGGCATTTAAAAGTTTTTGGTTCAATTATGTTGAGTCCTTCATGATTTATTTTTTCTTCCCAAATCTATAGGTTCAGTAACATTTATTTCAGGTCATTTTGTATAATAGTCGATGAGTTTACTAAACCTCCTTGCGTACTCAAAAAAAGATCTATCGCAACATGGAGCTCGTCTCTTTACACTCACTCTGACCAGAAACATTATAGGCTTGATCACGGTTAGACTATTATGATTACATGGCCTCATAGCATAATGAATAAAATGTGAAAAGGGAAGTATGCAATTGATTGTAAGACTTGCAACCAATTTGAAGACGCTAGCGTTACACATAAGGGGTTTAATAATATCTACCACAAACAAATTTCAACAGTACTAGTAGTAATGAAAGGTGTCTAATATTATATGGTATTTTTAACAAATCCGATGATCAGTATCCTCCATGGTAAGACAAACCAAGTGAAATGAGTAAATATGAACTCTGTGTGTACATGTATTAATGTACACATGAATGTTCTAAGCTAATAAAGTTCCTTTTAACTCCAGTGAGACCAAATGTAATTGCTTACCAAAAACGAGTTGTAACAAACAACTCCATCTTTAGCCAAAGAAAATGTGCTAGAAGCATGTGCACTCCTGGGTTATCTACCCTTGATTTAATATTCCATCCCTTCATTGCTCTAGAAAAAAGTGGAGATTGTTGACGTGAAAACAGGGTAAAAAATATATAGAATGCGATCGAATGGGTGGATTGTGTAACGGCTTAAGTGCTTAACACAGGTTATGGCTGAAACGGGTTTCATATGGGTTATGGCTGAAGCAATTTTTTTAAGCTACTTGTTTAATTTACCAGTTTGGCCGATTAAAGATGAAATATAACCCAGATCGGCCCATCCAGAAGTAAATGGGTTGAAATTGCCAGATATGTAATATAAATTTATATTTGTCACGAGATTACCGAAAGCTTAACTGACAGCTGCCAGAGCAACAGGAAGTGGTTGACCAGCAATTACATCATTGCAAACGTCTGCAAAGTGTAGGGTGATAAAGAAAAGAGCCAACTTGAGTTTAGAAGTTCCAATGTATTTCACATTTTGAACCTTCTGTACGTGAAACGCCAATTCATATCTTCTTTTCTCCTTGAATCAAATATTCTACAGAATATGGTATGTTCTCCATTGGTGCACCCTCCAAAGTAGAAAGAATCTCAACCTACAGTATGACGAATGAGCTTTATAACAAATATAGTCAAAATATAACACTATGCGTGCTTTGGATTATTCAGGTTGTGTTTTCTCTAATATGTCAAATGGGTAAAATAAAAAAATTGTCATAAAAGCCATAAGATCAAAGGGGTCAAAGGTCACCCAAAGTGTACTTTTAATGCAAAAAAATTTATGATTCACTTAAACTGATGTATATTTTTTGAAATATTTTAAAATTTGGACTAAATATGTTTCAGGTCAGCCATAAGCTTCTTTTACCAGAACCTGCCCATTTTACATCTCTATAGTTTTGCCCATAAATCTTTAACAGTCTTCTTATGTGCTCATATATATCTTGCCACATCCACAGAATTATAATCAGGAATATGCGATTAAGTGAGGCAGCATCAACTTTAGCTTCACACATATTCCTTATTCTTGCATCAAGGTTATCATCAAAGGAATGGAGGTACACCTTAACCTTCAAACTGGAAGTGAGCATTCTCCAAAGCTTTATTTACCTCCGTTATTAGCAAGCAAATAGATACAAATTTGTGCCGGCGCACTGTCATAAAGTTACTCAGCCATAAACTGTAGATGTAACGATTGACATATCAAAGGTAGTAGCAGCAAGGCATTATTGTGGTTACCTCGAGTATTTTCCCCCCAAAATCAGTATCTTCCTCACGAAAGGCAATCCATCTTTAGCGACGTCAGCATTGTCTATATTATATTAGAACTGTTTGACAACTCCACCTTGTAAAACTCGAAGCGTTACTGAAACAGAATCAACATATTAATTATAGTCTACTTAATACTTTGTCACTATAAAGCAAATGAAACTTAATTAATATATGAGAACAAAAGTCTTACCCAACATAAAGGCGATCTCAGGAATACAGTAATGCATAAACTATATTTAAAACCCAAATATATCAGAGAAATATATGAAAAACATACTTCCCAATCATGAAGAACCGCAAAGTTCCTTGTTTTCTGTAGATGTCCAATATTTGGCGAAGAAATTGAGATCCAATCAACACGTCTGCTGTATAATCGACAATTGAAACCCAATGCTTGAGCAAACCTGCTCCATAGGAAGGTTCTTCCTAGAGAAAACAATGGAAAACAATCACCAACCTCTTGATTCTTCCCTCCTTCAATTAGAGTACGTGGATCAACGACCTTACCCAAAGATCTACTCATTTTAAGACCCTTCTCATCTAGCACAAATCCATGGGTTATATTCCAGCGTATGGAGCTTTGCCTTCGATATTAATCAAGATAATAATTTTTAAACAGATAAGGAATAAATATAATGCAATCAGTTCTAGATACCTTTGGTTGCAACGCTGGTCAATAAAGAGCTTTGAAACCAACCCCGATGCTGATCGGTACCTTCAACATATAAAACTGAGGTCATCTCTACTTTTTAAAACAGCAGCTCATGAAGATCCAAAAGTGTATGTATGTTTAATAGGTCAATATACATGTCCAAATGAACTTAACTGATATACAAACTGTTCAAATTTAACATATAATTAACAGACCTGAAATCAAACCAAACATCCATCGTATCACTTCCCATCACAAAATCTGATGCTTTATCACAACAATTTTCAGGAACCAATTAGTCTACTGACATGTACCACCATACATCATTGCCCTTTTGGGAAATGATTGAAAAATGTACAGTCCATAAATGTATTAGTTTACACTTGATATGAGCAACAGTCTCTTCATTTAGCGGAGGCTCCTTTGTCTCACTAATAAAATCAATTTACAGGCAGACATTTTATCAAACAGTTATGTGCAAATCATTTCAATTTATTAGCTCATCTCCACAAAAATAAGGCCATTAGCATACATAGAACAATTCTAAACAACAACAAGTCTCTATGGTTTATGCTAATTAACATGACCAATTTACAGCACTAGTGAAACAAACATTTTATCAAACACTTGGTGAGCAACTCTATTTATTTATCGACATAGTCTATTTATGCTTTATGCTTCTAGTAGTTAATCTTGTTGATTAATTAACATATACAAGTGTAAAATAATACAACCCAATAAACACAGTCTATTTATTTATCGACATAGTCTATTTATGCTTTAGGTACATTTTCGAAACTCTGTTTCCAGGACTACTTTATGCTTCTAGTAGTTAATCTTGTTGATTAATTAACATATAATTTGCTCTCACACCAACAGTTGCTATACAAGTGTACAATAATACAACCCAATAAACACATAATTTTGTGAATGACATTTTGTCAAAAAGGACCGATCAGTTGAGACCAACCGCAATAGAGATCAATCTACGGCTAATTGTTTGTCCTAATACAACTCTGGTTTGTTTTCTATATTTTGAACTTAAACACGTTACATAAAAGTTATATATCACTGAAGAGGGAACTAAAATCTTACAATACCTTTGCCAGCCGCAATATTAGTTATCACATAAACATACATATATAAAGTGATTTTAAGCATAAATAAGATGAACCAAATAGGCTAAATAAGGCAGATGGTTCTTTTACAGTGGCCTAAACTCGAGGCCACATACAACGAGGCCCGACATAGTTCCTTCATGGCTTGTAAATTTCATATTCATAGTAAGAGAGTCATCCTTAAATTCATGAGCTGAGCTAAACTTCCACAGTTGAATCTCCATCCATCCATCTTCCCTTTGCTTTGGAACCCGGGTGATACCATTTATGTTCAATGGGCTTGGGGTTACAAAATAAACAAATTCAGCCTCATTGTTTTCTTTGCGGAGTATGTCTCGTACTTCTACTGGACAATGCAGCCCCTCGCATTTTTCTGAAAGCTTGAATACAAGGTAACACACGTATTCTGTATCTGGTGACAACATTTGACTTTTGATTGTGCAATTGAGATGAAATACTTGTTTTGGTAAAAGCTCAAACACCTCTTGAAATCTGCATATACGATGGATAAGGACGAAGTATATATAGACAGGAAACTAAATCCAAGAAGTTAAACTTTTGCCAGCCATTTATTCACGAATCTTTAATTGTTAACCATAAAACAAAAAACATTGAGCTAGAAATCTAGTTTTTTGTGTGACATCTACATATTTGGATTTACAATCAAAATATTTTTAGCGATTAAAGATAGGGCCGTCAATCCATGTTGGGTTCGGGTTGGTGTGTCAGGATACCCCAACCCGAACATGACCTGTTTAAATAATTGGGTCAGACTTGTAACTTCTCTAAATATATTTTCTGAACACGATTCATTTAATCTGCTTATCTGCGGATTAAAGAGTTACATGGGTTAAATAGGTTAAATGTGTTGGCAAGTCGACCTGTTTATCCCACACAACCCGAACATGACCCGAAACCTTTTTACCCCCAACCCTAACCCATTTATTTCCGTATCGGTCTCGGGTCGTGTTTCATGTATCATCAGGAATTGCCGCCCCCAGTTAAAGGAAACTGTAAAAAAATTTAGTTATAATATCAGCAAAGAACCTGGACTGGGCTGATGGTTTGTAAGTAAAAAGCTCGACATTAGAGAATTTGTATAAAGCTGCCTTTGCCGAAAGCACAAGAAGTTTCTTTTGGTCGACTTTGCCCAACCAGAACAACTCGCCGTAGTTTCTGCATATCTTGAATATTTCTTCAAAGTTAGTTGGAAGTTGCTGCACCTGATCCGCATTGAAGTTTGATTTCAAGACTTGTTGGACTTCCTTCAATTTTTCGGTGTCTTCATGTTTTACCTGTGTACAAACGATGTTAAATATGCAACATAGAACATGGGTTAAGTTTAATTTTTTGGCATGCATCCGACCTTTATGTATAATATAATCAAAAGATTATATAATGGAACCAGGGGATATAATTTCAAACTTACTTTGTCAATTGCTCGAAATTCAATGCCTTCAACATAAACCGCTCTTTCTCCACAATAGTGTGATGAAAAGCTCTCAAGTAGAAACTTAAAAACAACATCTTCGTTTTGATTCAAGAATTGGTACAACTCAATCATCATCCAGTCCTTGTCTCTCCATGTTGCGAAATATGCATGTAGACTTTCGAGTCCCTTTCTATACTTTAGGTTAACACACATCGGTTTACTTGAAAATTTTCTGGAATCACTAAGTTTGAAGACTAAATAGACCCCATAAACAACATTAGGAGATAAAAATTGAGCTCTTGTCTTGATTTCCATGTTCAAGTCGGAAATATCTAACATCTCCACCACTGTCCCAAACCTGCACATGTTATAAATATTCGAGTCTCAATCAGTCATAGCCCTTGTACCTCATACACTTCTACTTCGAGTTTTGTAATTCTTTTGACCCAAAATACATGATATAAATTACTTTTTGGGGAGCTTAAGTTCAAAACTAAACTGTATTGTATCATTAACAATATAAATGACTATAATAATATTGTTACATCCATATAAAATCAATATCTTTAAAGGTATCATATTACAGAATAGAATAGCAAGATACTAGCAAAATAGAGGCATTCCTAAACCATGCAAGAAGTTGAAAAACGAAAGCAAGCTACGGACTTCAGACAGAATCTATCGAGAAAACACTAAGACCATATATTCAAATTCTACCATCTTCATAGTTGAGCCTCATAAATGCATAATTTGAAGTTGGTGTACATGTTGTTTGCCCTTTGACTATTACTCCACATAAAAAGTTGCAAGTACCTACTACTTTCCCACTCATCAAAGAACCAGCCGAATCCAATTCCTAAAAATAGTTTTTTGTCATAAATACACAGTTACTTCCGGTCTTTTTCATGAGCGAGAAAAGTGCATGCACTGGCTTGGCAAGTATCCCGATTATATAATATATACACTGAAAAAAAAAAAAAAAAAACTCTACGCTAGTTCAAAATACATAGGTATGATGTAAACTAATTATGCTATCGTAAACAACTTGTTATGCATAAAATGGTAAGGTAACTAAATTCTAATCAGAAAATAATTAAGATATACTTCTAACAACAATGCATATGTGTGCTCATCACATAACAGTAACAAATGCAGAGAGGCATAGAGAATAACCTTGATTGTGGAAGAGATTTCCACTCATGTCGACAACTATCGTTGTAGGAAAACACTGTCGCAGACACCATTTCATTTCTTTCTCCATCACCATCAAATGACAGCAACTGTTATACAAGAAAAAAAAGTTTAGACTCAATGTGCAAATTAAATGCATGTGTGATTTTGAACTATTCTTCAAAAAGTAAATGCATAAAACACAAGAAAACACAATATAACAGAGATATGAAAAAGAACTGATTACCACTTTGTCTTGTAGAAGGAGGATTCCTTTAGAAAAAATGTTGTAAAGATCCTCTTTCTTGATGATAGAATAAACTTCAGGGGACTTTGACATCTGGATTACTTCTTTATAGTCTTTAGGCATTTTGGGCTCCCATTTCTCATAATCCTCCTGTATATATAGTAATCAAAAGTTACTTTCTTACAGTTTATATGAATAAAAGGTTAGTCAGTTTTGTCAAAATATAGAAACTTACATGGAATTCCAATGCTTTCTTAAGCTGTATAACCACTTCACCTGCCGTTGGCCGTCTTTCTCTCCTGTGATCTAAGCATTGATAGGCAATCCTTGAAAATATAGCAAACGACTGTGGCACAATTTGTTCTTGTATGCCCTCAAACACTAACTCATTAAGTTTTCCTACTTGATAGCGACTTTTAGCCAAAAATGGTAAAAAAGGATACTTGTCATCTATTTCTACGGGTGACAATTTCCCACACAATATGTCAAATAAGACCGCACCCAATGAGAATATATCATACTCTTTGGTTAAGAAGCCTTTTTTCGAGTGTAGTGGGTCACAATATTCGATTGTGCCTGTAACATTGTGAGTGACATAGTCTACATGCTGATTTATAACTTGACATACCGAGGAAAGCACAAAACCACTAATTTTTGCTTTCGAGTCATCAAATAGTAGAATATTGCTACTCCTGATGTCCCCATGTATTACTATTTCTTGACTTGAAACTGTTCCATGAAGAAACTCCAACCCAATTGCAATATCGATGCATATTTTAAGCCGCATCACCCACGTAAGACTATTATCACTCAAGTACTTATCAAGACTACCTCTGGATGCATACTCATATACAATAACTTTTTCATCCTCTTCATCACAGTAGCCTACAAGACCAATGACATTTTCATGTTTATACTCCAAAAGGATTTCCAGCTCTGTCATAAATTCAACATTACCTCTGAGGTTACTATTGCCGCTGGATCCAAACCGCCCACCAAACCGCTGGGGTGGCGGCGGTGTTCCCCGGCGGTTTGGTCCAAACCGCTGCTCCAAAACCTCCATTGCCACCACCCTTACATAACTGGCTTATGATTGTAAGACACTCTTCTGTTCTCAATCGGTTTTTTTAGCGTTTGAATTATTAGTTGACTTATTACTCCACCGGATTTTGACTGCAATACATGATCACCGTCGATCACTGTCCAGTTTTCGTAGTATACCACATTATATATCAGATGCTAATCTTTTCTTATTGTCATAGTGTGCAGTGACTTCATTCCTAATTCTATTGTCCTTGACAAATTGTACGTTTCTAAGTCAGCTAAAACAGTGATAACTTTGATCAATTGATATATGTAAATTCACTAATGGTGGTACAACTCACAGACGGGTTCAATATATAACAGGTCTAAGACTTGTAGATTTTAGTGAGGATAAGTGTTCGTTTAACCTTTTTTGTATTATAAAATTATGGTTAATTACATAAATTGTTAATGTGGTTACATCAAAATGCATCTGCCGTTCTTTTACTTCAAAAATTCACGGATTCCATCCATGTAGTTGACGCTTTTTAACCGGTCCTTTGACGACCAAACATCTGTTAGAAAAAGTAAACAAAGTCTAGTTGCACAATTTTTTGAATGAAGACCATTTTAAAGAAATTCAAGATTAAAAAAAAAAAAAATAAAAAAAAAAAAATAAAAATAAAAAAAAATAAAAGCACTACCTCGCAAATTTCCACGAGTGTCCATGAACCCTCAGGACACACCCACACCGTAATTATGTCTGGCTTCCGTTAAATCCCATATGTGCATCAAACCACCGTTGACAAACAACCAATCACCATGTTCGCCGCCGTCGTAAAACCAACCATTGTTCCGGCAGAAAACTAACCACCATCAACAATGTTTCCAGTATTGTTCAAGAAGGTTTTTAAAGATTAGGAAGGTCATGACTCGAGTAACGGATAACGTCCTAACCACCGGTAACACTTGCAGTAGGACTAAATAAATTCAGATAAATGACCAACCACTATTCAGTATTCACACACTTCAAGCCTATGTGTATCCCCGTATATAAACCACTTTACTAAATAAAAGAGCAAGAGATATCCATTAATAAAGATGGTTACAACTAATAGCTCCTCCACCACCTTAAATAACACATTACAATGACTTTGGTGCATCGTGGTATGGTGGAAAAGCGAGCCTTTTTGTTCTTGCTCTTCAGTCTTACAAAGGATTTAGAGTCATAAATTTACATACAGCTTGATTATATCTATGTTTTGGCATGAACATGACGTATATACACAAATTTAAGCACACTGGAGTTGAGATAGTTGACCTTTCTGCCATTCCAGCTAACGGAAATAGGTATTGATACTTCGAGCTTTAAGCTACGAAAGGGTGGTTCACAAGTCACAACAAAGCAATGAGCCTAACCATCTCATGGGCTATCTGATTTCTATAACTTCACTCCCGCACAACGACCTTAATTTATTCAGCCACAATTCCTGAGGCTGCACACCAGCCGCCCTCATCTGATAAAGGAACTTAATGGCTTCAACAAGGCACCCATTTTGTACCAAACTAGTCAGCATAGCATTCTAACACGCACGATTCCTCCTACATTCATTCATATCAAAAACCCTTTTCACATCATTCATCAACCCGAATTTCCCATACATATTCTCCATTTCAGGAAAAAAAAATGAACCTGTTCACCACATTTCCCATCTTCACTTATCTTAGAACAAGCACTAAGCACACCAGACAACATAAAGCTATTCTTCCTAACACCCTCTTTCCCCATCTCATTAAAAACCTCAAAAACCTCACGAAAATGTCCACACCACAACGTTTCTCCTCGAACCAATCTGATCAGAAACCATATCACCATCTTCAAAACACCCAATCTTCCCATAAAAACTAATCAACGAACTCCCCAAAAACAAATCACCTCCATACCCCGACTTCATCAACCACCTCCCCAAGTTCCACATTCGTCGTCTCCACACACGCCTTAAGCACACACACACCATAATCCAACTAACCGGCAAACTATTGCAACTAAAAAGCACATATTGGAACCGTGAATCTATAAACAACTTCACCACTTCCTCACACTCACCATTATCAGCATGACCCGCAATCATAATCGTCCACGAATTAAAATCCTTTAGACATTTCATCAAACGCTTTACGCGCATCACTTAACAACCCACAAGCTACATACATTATTTACGCACGGTTGATTAACGCTAAGGAAAGTCGCTTTTTAAACGTTTTTGTCATATGGGTGTGTACCAAAACTGATTCATTGCAAAGTTGGAACTGGATGCATTCTTTATTAACGAAAGCTGGGTACAGTAGCCATTAGTCCATTACCACTCGAGCATTGAATAACGCCAAAAGAGCTTAAGATTGCCAATTATATCTCACTAAAATCAAGTTCGACTGTCTTACAAAGCTCATGTTTTGTATAATATCTTTCCCAATAATAGTGTAGTTGTCACAAAAAAACATTCATTGATAAAGTAAATTTATGCAGATACCATTTAGCTGTTACATTAAACACATGTAGATAAAAGAATAGGTTCATTTCATCATTTGTACAAATCCCCCGCTGTACACACACATGACAAAGAACATAAACCTTCCACGCATACATAATGACTTTTGACACAAAATATTTGAACACCATATCTAATTTTAGGACATTTTTTGATACAAAAGACTATTTGAAGAGGTGTGTGATTTATTAGTACTCCTAATACATAAGCTTCAATTCAAAGCTAAATAAGCCAATCCAAACACCCACTTACAACAATCACACTTAAGACAATACAAAAACACATATACGATGTATATATACTTGGACAGGTTAGAAAATGACTCTGCGGCCCTCCAGACTTCCTCATCTTATCACTTTCATTCCTTAAAGAATCTAGAAGTAACGGCAGTCCATCAACCTTGACTTCAAGCCTACAAGTTTAAAAATCACACAATAAGTCAATGTAAACTCATAACCAGTTTTAGTATGATAAAGTATGTTATATTTAATACAAATACAATAGAAGCCTTTTGCTGATACTCAAAGTAAACACGAATTTTGAACAGTATGGGAATATATTCTTACACTGGCCGGAACTCAAGACCACATACGATGAGGCCAGACATTGGTCCTTCATGACTTGTAAATTTCATATCCATAGAAAGAGAGTCATCCTTAAATTCATGAGTTGAGTCAAATTTCCACACTTGAATCTCCATCCACCCATCTTCCCTTTGTTTTGGAACCCGAGTGAAATCATGTATGTTCAACAAGCTTGGGGTAATAAAATAGAAAAATTCGGCCTCGTTGTTTTCTTGGTGGACTAGATCTCGTACTTTCACCGGATTATGCAGCCCCTGACAGTCTTCTGAAAGCTTGAACACAAGGTAACAAACGTATTCTGTATCCGGTGACAACATTTGACTTTTGATCGTGCAATTGATATAAAATGCTTTTTGTGGTAAAAGCTCAATCAGCTCTTGAAATCTGCATGTACGATATATTATACAATTCTTGTTAGGAACAAATTAAAAACACGAAGACAGAAAACCAAAATCCAAGAAATGGAACTTTGTCAACAACTTATTTATGATTCTTCAGTATCTTACTAGACATTAATGAAATTTAGGAGCTTCAATATATAAATAAGCATAGATGAGCATGTCTGAATGTAATTCGGAAAGCTTTAGGATGAAGGAAAACGTAAGAAAGTTGGTTCAAAGAGAAACCTGGATTGCGCTGATGGTGTTGATGTAAAAATATTCACATTAGAGGATTTGTATAAAGCTGCCTTTGCTGAAACCATAAGAAGTTTCTTTCCGTTTACTTCACCCAACCAGAACAACTCGTCATGGTTTCTGGAAATCTTATATATTTCTTCAAAGTTACATGGCAATTCTTGCACCTGATCCGCTTCGAAGTTTGATTTCAAGACTTGTTGGACTTCCTTTAACTTTCCAATTTCTTCATGTTTTACCTGCGTAATACTCATGTTATAAATATGAACTATTCTTTTCCATTAATCCACATAAACAAAAACAAACGAACATTTTCAAACTTACCTTCTGGATAGCTTGAAATTCAATGCCTTCAACATAAATCGCACCATCTCCACAATCGTACGATGAAAAGCACTCTAGTAGAAACTCAAAAACGACATCTTCTTTCTGATTCAAGAATCGGTACAACTCGATCGTCATCCACTCGTTGTCTCTCCATGTTGCAAAATATGCATTTAGAATTTCGTGTCCCTTTCTATAATTCAGGTCAACATGCACCGGTTTACTTGCAAAGTTTCTTGATTCACAAAATTTGAAGACTAAATAGACCCCATAAACAACATTTGCAGACAAAAGTTGAGCGCTTGTCTTTATTTTGATGTTCAAGTTGGAAATATCTAACATCTCTACTACTGTCCCAAAACTGTACATTATAAATATTCAAGTATCAATCAGTCATAGCCTTTGTTTCCTAAACAGATCTACTTTTGTGTTTTGTAATTCTTTTTACCCAAAATATATGGCATACATTAATTTTTTGAGGGAGCTTAAGTTCAAAATCAAAATGTATTGTATGAGTGTAATAATATTGGTAGTACCAAATAAAAACACTATCTTATAAAGATATAATATAATTAGAAATGGTTTAGCAAGATGCTAGCAAAATTCATAATTCATGGTCGTGAAAACAGAGGACAAAAACAGGGGCATTCCTCAACCAGTAGTTGAACATAGAAATCGAGCAGGTAAATATCAAACATAACACCCGGACACCAAATTACACTGTCAAAATCAGTCGAGAAAATACTGAAATATTAGATTCAAATTCTACCATCTTCATGTTTGAGCCTCATGAACGCATAATTTTAAGTTGGTGTACTCAGGTAACCTAAACTACGAAGTTTATTAATGTGAGGTATCCATTACTTTCCCGCACATAAAAAAAACAGCAAAATTCAGTTCCTAAAATAATAATTTTTTAATTCTTAAATACATAGTCTGTCAAAAAACTTTGAGTCCTTTTGTGAACCAAAAAACTGCATGTCTTGGCAAGTTTCCAAGTTATATAATATATCACACTGTTAGCAATAAATAAATAAATACTAAATAAATAAAACCCACGATATAAGTTCAAAATACATAAGTGTGCTGTAAACTAATCAATATGCTACTGTAAACAACTTGTTATGCATAAAATGGTATATAGTAACTGAATTCAACATAAAAAAAGCATAATTAAAATAGACTTCTAACATCAATGCGTTTGTACGCTTATCACTTAACACTAATGAATTTAGAGAGGTGGAGAGAATAACCTTGATTCTGGAAGAGCTTTCCACGCATGTCGACAACTGTTTTTGTAGGAAAACATTGTCGCTGAAACCATTTTATTTCTTTCACCATTGCCAACAAATGACAGCAACTGTTGCATAACAAAAAACAAATTAGAATCGATTTTTATGATAGGTAGATGCATAGATACATAGAAAATGGGAAGCACCAAATAAACGATATACAAGAACGAACTAATTACCACGTTGTCCTGTTGAAGGAGGATTCCCTTCGAAAACTTGTTGTAAAGATCCTCTTTCTTGATGGTAGAATAGATTTCAGGGCACGTTGACATATGGATTATTTCTTTATAGTCGGTGGGCAATTTGGGCTCCCATTTCTCATGATTTTCCTGTATATACATTAAATTAATCAATAAATAAACTCATGTTCATACAGTTAAAGGCTGTAGTTTAGATGTATATGAATCAAAAGTTAGCCTATTTTGTCAAAATATAGAAACTTACCTGGAATTCCAATGCTTTCTTAAGCTGTATGACCACTTCATTAGCTGTTGGCCGTCTTTCTCTCCTGTGATGTATGCATCGATAGGCAATCCTTGCAAATGTAATAAATGACTGTGTCTCAATTTGTTCCTTTATACCCTCAAACACTAACTCATCAAGTTTTCCTATTTGATAGTGGTGTTTAGCCAAAAACGGTAAATAAAGATACTCGTCATCTAGTTTCACGGATGATAGTTTCCCACACAATATGTCAAATAAGACCGCACCCAATGAAAATATATCAGACTCTTTGGTTAAGAAGCCTGTTTTCGAGTGTAGTGGGTCACGATAGCCAATTGTGCCTGTAACATTGTCGATGCCATAGTCTACATTCTGATTTGTAACTGAACATACCAAGGAAAGCACAAAACCACTAATTTTTGCTTTCCAGTCATCAAATAGTAGAATGTTGCTGCTGCTAACGTCCCTATGTATTATTATTTCTGGACTTGAAACAGTTCCATGAAGAAACTCCAACCCAATTGCAATATCGATGCATATTTTGAGCCGCATCACCCACGTAAGACTATCATCGCTCAAGTACTTATCAAGACTACCTCCGGATGCATACTCGTATATAATTACTTTTTCATCCTCTTCATCACAGTAGCCTACAAGACCAATAACATTTTCATGTTTATACTCCATAAGGATTTCCAGCTCTGTCATAAATTCAGCATCTTTTGCAACAGAATTCCTATTTAACCGCTTTGCCGCAATGATATTATGTCCATGAGCGTGAGTGACTATTCCTCTGTAAACCTTCCCAAAATCTCCATGTCCAATCATATTGTCTTGACTGAAATCTTGCGTTGCTAACTTTACGTCTTCAAGTGACCGTTTAAGGTTGTCCTTATGGTTCTCCTGTGAATCATGTGTCAGTAAGTTGATTTGATAAGTAAAAAAGAAACTGAAACTACTACGTGCTATGTAAATTTTTCATTGTGACTTACCTGACAGTTTAACGCTTTTTTGAGTTCTTTGATGACAACTTCTATTGTTGGACGTTGCTCTTGAGTTTCTGCCACACATCGAGATGCGATTTCTAAAAAGATGTCCAAAGACTCTTTATTGGGACCTTTACAAAAGACATGTTCATCGGTCTCCTCCTTTATCTGGTGATCAACAATTTCCATTATTGTTCCCTTTTCAAAATGAGCTCTTGCAATGGGTGCAATTCCATTCTCATTAACCTCGGTGTATACAGAATCATAGGCCAACCTCCCACTCAAGATCTCAAGCAACACTACTCCAAACGAGTAAATGTCTGATTTCTTATTTAATCTACCAGTCTTCTTATATTCTGGATCCCAATACAAAGGTGTACCTGCAATGATATTGGTATAGATAGTACTAGCCACTTGATTTGCTGGGTGGAATTTGGAGAGCCCAAAATCCGCAATCTTTGCCTCCAAATTATCTCCCAATAGAATATTATCGCTCTTGATGTCACGGTGGATCATCTTTTGTTTGCCATGATCTGTGTTGCTGTGAATGTAATTCAAACCATGTGCAATATCAAGACATATATGCAGGCGTTGCACCCAAGTAAAAAATATCATCTTATCACCGCTTCTCAAATAGTTTTCAAGACTTCCTTTCGAAGCATGCTCATAAACCAGGATCATTGCACCATTACCTTCATCACAAAAACCAAGAAGAGAGATTATATTCTCATGCTTACAAGTAGTTAGAGTTTCAATTTCTGCAATGAACCCTTGTTCTCCTCGTTGATTGTGAATGCGCTTTATGGCTACCGTGCTTCGTTTTCTTGGTAAATCACATTTATCCACCCCTTCTATCGACGAAGAATTACTGCTATCAAAATGTTCAAGATCTGCTTTGTATACTTTACCGAATCCGCCAGACCCGATGCAGTATGCGTCATCAAAATTGTTGGTAGCCTTGTTTATATCATTTAGTCCAATCCTCAAGTGTTCCAAGTTCTTCCCCTGTGACATTATGAAGTTGTGCAACACCACATTAATGCTAGTAAGGATTGGAGTGATATTAAGAGAGAAGAGAAGTTTTTATTTTCTCAATAAAGAGAAGAGTTCAACTAAAATAGCATGATAAAGTAAAAAGTTTAGGACAAATTATGGACCATCGTCCATCAGATGATGAACATGATGTAGTTCAAACATCCGGTTTTTTAGATCCAGGATAATGATGCAGATCACGTTCAAGATGATGCAAGATTATCCAGTTTTAAGATGCACAGTTATCAAGTTTAACGATGCATAGGATAGATGTAAAACCAATATTAAGATGATGCAATGTGTGATCAGTATAATCTAAAAAAAATCATAATTCCAATGATGCTAATTGATGCATGCCTAAAAAAGCAAAGAGATCTTGTAAGTTATATCATACATTGATGCAATATTGTCCACTCCATGCTATTTGATAATCAATCCATGCAGTATGACTAGAGAGCCGGAGAGCGTAACTATAAGTTACATAAAATGATTCTTATGAGAAGCAATAACTTTATGAAACTTATAATTGGATTCGATGTAATCAATGGATATCTTGAGTGAGATTTAATAGCTTTATTTACGAAAAGTCTGGAAACACAATTAACAGGAACTATATGCATAAAATTCCATTATAGTGAGATATCCAAACTGCCCTTATAAGCCTTACTTGCATCTAGAATGTTTCCTACCTTTCTTAGGTTAAGGTATTGTTTTACATTTTGCAAGAAAACTTAACGGTAAATAATAACAGTTTTATCCGTAAACTTTGAGTTGGTTTAATCACTTCAATTTTTTTGAAAATGTTTGTCTTTAACTTTGTCAATCCTTATATCAAACCAGTTTAATTTCATGCTGGTTTTAAGCAGTGTTTTGTATCGTGGCTAAAATTTTCTACAAAAGGTGAAGATCGGTGGGATCACCCTGGTCCCATACATCCTAAGGATGCCAACCGGACCCTCCCCCGAGGACCCGGCCCCAGGCAATGAGCACCTGTCCCAGTGACTGTACTTATCAGAAGGTGGCTATGAACCCTGGCCATTTTCTACAAGAGGCCCCTCGCTGACCAGTCAATCTGAGCATTTGCGTTGAGGGATGGTATCAAATGGCCTTTAGTGCCATGGAAGAGGTTTGAACCCGGGTCTACTGACTCGGGCCCAAACACCTTTACCATTAGACTAAAGCTCCAAATGATATCGTGTCTAAAATTTTATCGTAGTCATGTCCTACTAATCTTTATTCAGACCCAGTATCATGTAAATTTAGTTAAAAAAAACCTTGCCAATAAATAGTTTAAGGATTTATTAAATTGTCATATAAATTAAAAATCAAATGAACATTCAAATGTAAGAGTATTAAATAAAGAAACATGTAAAGTCAACGAATAAATGGTTTAATCAAATGGTTAATCAAAGTTGAAAACAAAACCATTGTCCAAAAAAGTCAAATGGTTACACTATAAATTAGCTTAATATAATGGATAAAATCATAACTTCGCCCTTTATAATTATAAAATATGAGAATGTTCAAAAGTAATCGGATGATTTGTTTTAAGTTAACTATCAAGGAAATGATTTTCAACCCTAAAACAAACGCCTAAGAAGATGATTTCCATCCTTAAACTAACACTTAAAAGTACATCTAACAATAAGATCAAGGCATGTGACAAGACTTAAAATGGAGATTAAGAAAAAAAAATACTTAAGCATCATTTAAAGTGATAAATGAATTGCTCTGTTCGTCTCAAAATTATTATCATTAAAAAAAAAATACACTTTAACAATAGTAGGATTAATACAAATTTCAACCAATCAATTTTTTTTTTTCTTTTTTTACCAATTAAGATCTTTTCCGATTAGTTAAAAGTAGAAGTGAAAAAACTATTTTGGAACTTCCCAAAATAAAAATTTAGACTATAATTAAAAAAGAGTATTCTTTTTATTGGGTATTCTTTTGTTGTATAAGTTCTATAAATGTATGAAATGGAATCTATTTTGTATTCATTTGGGGTGAATTGCATATATATATATCCCTCCTAAACTCAATAATTACATATATATCCAAGTTAAACTTATAATTACATATATATCTTTCTTAAACCTAAAAAATATCATATAAATCCAAATACATTATTTATGTATAAAAAGAATACTAAAAACATTTAGATAATCATAATTGACCATTGTACCCTTATTGCTTTAAAATCTCTCATTACCTTTCTCTTTTTTCACTGTTCTATTTAATTATAATCTAATGAGCACATTAGACTGAGCATACTGACCAAACATTGTGCCTGTATAGTGGGTTTAATTATCAAATAATGATGCATAATATTTAAACTAATGATACGCAAGGAATTTGTTATGCTTTGTTATCTAAAATGTAATATGAATAGTTTTCTTTTTGTTTCTTTCTAACGCAAAACTGACAGTCACGGTATTAATGAAAAGTCCCATAAACCAAGTGGGTGGGTTTGGTTTTAATCCTAATATACTAAACTACTATTGCCGATTGGCAAAAAAACGGACTACAAACAGAAAATGTAACATTGCCAATCCAATTAAATAATCTAGTGCAAAGAAGAATAGTAAAGGAGCAATGTTATTAAGCAAACCAATACAATCAAATCAGGGATTGCAGATGCAATAAAACTAGATTTGACTGTGAATTAATGGAGTTGATGCTTGAATTATAATTTGAAAAAGAAGAAGGATAATAATAGGTTAGATAAGGTAATAAGTGTATCATGTATTGGTTGACAAGGACCGGGTGGGGATTTGTTATGCTTTAGTTAAGGGTTTTTNTTTTTTTTTTTTTTTTAATCAGAGTTCTCTTAGCTTTTAGATGACAAACTCTTACACTCTGTTCTTTAGATTGGTTCATAAAAGAAGAGAAGAGAAGTTATCAGAGATCACTTCTCTTCTTCCTTCTTCTTCCCATTTTTGGGCGAAAATTTTGTTAACCAAAATCACACACACTTTCCTTCCTCAATCATTTCTTTTCTCTCCACTTTCCTCCCAAAAAAACTCAAGAACACGTTTGATTTTCAGTTTCTTTAAGTTTCTTTTCTTTTCACTTGTTTATGAAACTTGAGAACACCGCGTTAGGGTATGTCTGATTTAAGACTTTTTGATTTAAGTAACGAAATAAAAGAAATGAGAGAAGTTTGGAATAAAGAGGCTTGAATTTATGAATACAATCCATTTACTAAGAAAACCATACCGAAATCACAAGCATAGCAAACATGATGCGCCGTCATGCACCGGAACAAAGTGGTCATCAAAGATAAATTTTATCTATTTCATGCTTAAGGTCATAAATTAGTTCAAATCTCTTCAACATAATTTTAAGTTTTTAACTTCAGACTTTTGATTGGACCAAGTTTTGCAACTCATAAGCTAAGCCATAAAGCTAAGGATACATAATTTATTTTTGAATTACATACTCAATTGATGTTGTAGCTTGGTTGGTCATGTTAGACCCGTTTCCCGGGTGTTGGGACCCCACCCTAGATGAAAGTGAATAAAGATTTTATGTGATTGGCCAGTCAACGAAAGTTGCGTAATGGTCAAACCCGATAGCCAATTAATAGTCAAAGTATGACTAATATAGTTATATAATATGATGCATAACTAAAGGGGCCTAAGTTGCCATTGTGGTAAGTATGTTATAAGTTAGATGTGGCCAATATAAGAGAAAATAGACTTAAGGGAGCATATGGCCAGGATATGGCCATATGGTATTTTAGTATATGGTCATATGCTTTTGTTATTGTATAAATGGGATTTTTATATTTTTGTCGATGTTCGAAAAATCATATCTTTTAATCCGTAAGTCGATACGGGTCGCGCCACCCGTCGTTTTGAAAGTAATTGAGTCTACTTTTATTTAAAAATAGTCTCAAGTCCTGAATGTGTATAGATTTTTGTCAGTTTTCCAAAGAGTGACAGCATGTCCATATAAGTCAAGCGTTTCCGCGTATAAAGTTTTATTTTTTTTGGTCTAAGCGGGCATGGGGTGTTACAAATTGATAAAAATCTATCACCATTCGTCCTTTGAAATCATTTTTAAAACTAGATAAGTCAAACTTCATCATTATAAACCATCAATGCACTAATCATAACATAACATCATATCCCGGCCAATCTCACATTCCACATAATACCAAATACGTATCTATACCAAAAACCGGCAACTTAATTCAAAATATACAAAGTACCATACAAACGGCACCTTCAAAAACTCTTTCTCACGCATTACTTAAGCAAGCTTCTTATTAACTATCGGAGAAGCTCACCAATTAACTTATCAATTTAATGCATAATTCATTCTAGACGTCTATCTTAAGGTTTCACACATGACCTTAACGCCACTTATAAGTTTTATTTAACTCTAGATAAGTCAAACTTCATCACTATAAACACGCTATCATCAATGCACTAATCATAACATAACATCATATCCCGGCCAATCTCACATTCCACATAATACCAAATACGTATCTATACCAAAAACCGGCAACTTAATTCAAAATATACAAAGTACCATACAAACGGCACTTTCAAAAACTCTTTCTCACGCATTACTTAAGCAAGCTTCTTATTAACTATCGGAAAAGCTCACCAATTAACTTATCAATTTAATGCATAATTCATTCTAGACGTCTATCTTAAGGTTTCACACATGACCTTAACGCCACTTATAAGTTTTATTTAACTCTAGATAAGTCAAACTTCATCACTATAAACACGCTATCATCAATGCACTAATCATAACATAACATCATATCCCGGCCAATCTCACATTCCACATAATACCAAATACGTATCTATACCAAAAACCGGCAACTTAATTCAAAATATACAAAGTACCATACAAACGGCACTTTCAAAAACTCTTTCTCACGCATTACTTAAGCAAGCTTCTTATTAACTATCGGAAAAGCTCACCAATTAACTTATCAATTTAATGCATAATTCATTCTAGACGTCTATCTTAAGGTTTCACACATGACCTTAACGCCACTTATAAGTTTTATTCATATCTAATCTCATTTCTTATGACGTCTAACTTGTTTTAGTTTTGGATAGTTTTAGACGAGAGATTTCGGGGACGAAATCTAAATAAGGGGGATAGAATTGTTAGACCCGTTTCTCGGGTGTCGGGACCCCACCCTAGATGAAAGTAAATAAAGATTTTATGTGATTGGCCAGTCAACGAAAGTTGCGTAATGGTCAAACCCGATAGCCAATTAATAGTCAAAGTATGACTAATATAGTTATATAATATGATGCATAACTAAAGGGGCCTAAGTTGCCATTGTGGTAAGTATGTTATAAGTTAGATGTGGCCAATATAAGAGAAAATAGACTTAAGGGAGCATATGGCCAGGATATGGCCATATGGTATTTTAGTATATGGTCATATGCTTTTGTTATTGTATAAATAGGATTTTTATATTTTTGTCGATGTTCGAAAAATCATATCTTTTAATCCGTAAGTCGATACGGGTCGCGCCACCCGTCGTTTTGAAAGTAATTGAGTCTACTTTCATTTAAAAATAGTCTCAAGTCCTGAATGTGTATAGATTTTTGTCAGTTTTCTAAAGAGTGACAGCATGTCCATATAAGTCAAGCGTTTCCGCGTATAAATTTTTTTTTTTTTTTTGTCTAAGCGGGCATGGGGTGTTACAGGTCAGCACTTCTCCATTCATGCACCACACGAGGTATTGCGTTCTACCCTCAAATATATATTTTTTGTCTCTTTTTAGGGCTAATGGTCTAAAAAATCATCAAATACTTAATTTTCCTATTAAATTCAATTCCTTAATTTTCCTATTGTATGCATCATTAGGAAAATTTCTGATGTGGCATATGCTAATCAAGAGTTTTACATAAATCGTCCCTGTGTTTCTAAAAAATTACACCAATCGTCCTTGATTTAATTACATAAAGGTACATGTGGCTCTAAAATTTTCACCCGTCGTCCTTGTTGATTTAATCAATATTTAATTACGTAAATCGTCCTTGTGCTCTAAAAACAATTTGTCCTTAAGTTAGTTACATAAATCGTCCTTATAACTCTAAAAATCAACACCAATCGTCCTTTAGGCTAGAAATAATTAAAAATGTACACGTGATGATCATGTATAAATTAAATTGATCACGTACAAAAAAATAAGCAAAAAAATGATCGAGTGTTATCGAAGAAAAAAACGTGGTCGATAAAAACTTGCAACTCGGGCTACATTTTTATACGTAATCAAGTTGAAAGCTTTTTATACGTGATTGATAAAAATTTTATACCTCAAACCACCTTCACAATTCTAATCACTATAACAATATGAATTTCCACAATCAATCTTTATAACATTATAACAATTAAATTTCCAAAAGTTCCAGCATTTAACAAAAATAACAAAAACATAACAATCCCACCCACCTGTAAAAATCCGTTCATGCAACTCCTTACCACCATTCACCAAGTAGTTGACCATTTTAACTTATTTATTCCCAAATAACAAAACCGAACAAGTACATTCCACTAAACAAACTGATTCGTTCGACACTTATCATCAATGTTTTAAAACCCGAGTTTTTAATCGACCCGGCCTAGTCGCCGGTTCACCGGTCGGCGGTTGAACCGGTTTTCTGTCATACCATTTATGTTATATTCATATCTTGTTTTTCTTTGGAAACTAGTGAGCAATTGATACCTCATTCAAATAAATAGGATGTTGAAGTGATCGGGAAGTCAAAACTTTTAATTGCTACCCTTCTTTAAGATAGAAATCTTCATGTATTGCAAGCTTGCAACTGAATAATCAAATAGATATTCTATTGAAAATGCTTTGATTGCTTTCTGTTGATAATGATATATAGACATATAGTTTCCGTTTCATGTTCAAAGACAAAAATGATATTTCCATTACATCAACCACAACTGAATAACAGTAACAAAAGGTGTGTTTATTAATATATATTTATAGTTTCCATCTAAATCTTCAAATTAAGTGCACTAAATACTTCTGGGAAAGGCAATACTTTAAAAAAAAACAAAACATAGAGTAACCTGGTCGGGTCTGGTGAACCGGTTCGACCAGGGTCAACTAAAACCGCCGGTTCAATCCGAGTTATAAACCTTCAAAAACCCGGCTACTTCCGGCCCGCTCCCTTGACCGGTTACCGGTTCAACCGGCCGATTTGAACCGGGGTTTTTTTTTTAGAACGGCAGTGTTGAACCGGGTTTTAATACATTGCTTATCATTATCTTTACTTAAGCGAACACCTCAGATCAACAAATCAATACATCACATCAAAGAATGCCCAAAACCAATGACTTGCCGTCATCCTTAAATTTATTTAAAAAATGCCCAAATCCATTGATCAAAGTACTTTAACTAAATAAAACATTGAGGGTGTGCTTGGTTCAAAATAGAAAATGGGGATGGGAAAGGCAAAGGAAATGCTAAGTAAAGGGAAAGGGTAAGGATAACATTCCCCTCAATTTATTAGGTAATGGCCCATTACCCACTATTGGGTAATGAGTCATTGCATTATACTATCCAAGCAACTTTTTTCATTATCTTTCTTATTCCCCACCCTCTATAACCCCATACCCAGCATGCCCTGAATGTATTAAATAAATCCATCAAAGTACATTTAAATAAATCTTGATTTATGTTTTATTCGGAAGTGTATTCATAATCTATAAAACATAAATCAAGATTTCCAAATAAAATCAAAATCAATATATAATAATTACTTAATGAACCGAAACAATTCAAGGAGGCAGACGGTAATAGTATTGTTGATGGTGCGGTGTAGTGGTGTTGGTGCAGGTGGTCAGCGATGGTGTTAACGGTGTGATGTAGTTGTGTTGGTGTTGGTGAGCTGGTTAGAAGTGTTCCGTGGTGGTGATGCGATTTGGATGACACCCACACCGGATAATTATGGAAAAGGTTGGTTGTGGTGATACGTTTTGGATGAAAACAGTAGCAATCAATTTTGGCCCTCTCACTTTCAGATCTGAGTGAAATTAATGCGTGTTTTTTAAAGGTGAAATTAGTGCATTTCTTTTTGGAGGTGAAATAAGTGTGTTTGTGGTTTGGATTAAAGAAGAAGAAGAGAAATAAAGACAATGTTTGTTTTTTTTGTTGTGAATCAAGAAGATGAAGTTAAAATAACCCTTATGAAATTTGTTTTTAATTTAAAGATTGTTGGTGGTGGTGATGATGATAAAGATTTTAATTTAAAAACTGTTTTTTAATTTGATTAAATCCACAAGAATGACGGGTGAAAATTTTAGAGTCACAGGGACCTTTATGTAATTAACTCAAGGGCGAATGGTGTAATTTTTTTAGAGTAACAGGGACGATTTATGTAAATAACTCTTGAGTAGCATATGCCAACCTTTCCTAATTATGCATACAATAGGAAAATTAATGAAGTATTTGAATTTAATAGGAAAATTAAAAGTTTAATGCCTACAAAAGAAAAATGTGACAAGTTCGATTCATTTTTGGACCATTAGCCTTTTTTTTAATACTCTTTTACTATTAGACAAAATAAAGTGCATAAGATGTATCTGTCTATATTTATATAAGATTCTGACAATTACTTCTTTGAAAATATTAATATTAACTTATTTAAAATATTTAGATGTACATCTTGAGAAATTAGGCTCTTTGAAACGATTGATCATATTAACTTCTTTTCTCATGTTATTAACTTATATAAAACAATTATTTATAAATATGAAGCTATAAAATCAAATCAATAAGTTTTCAAACTACCTTAGGGCTTGTTTGTTAAAATTCTCTATTAAATAATGTTTAATTAAAAGCTGACTTAATTCAGATACCTTCAGTTTTATTATATAATATTTTCAGTTATCTTACTCTATTAAGTTACAAACAAACAGTTTTCATATGATTGACTGAATGACTTCAGTTTTTTTTATTAAGTCAATTAAGCCGAATTTAAACACAACTTTAGTTAAATAATACGAATACTATGACATCATGGTTAACATTTGTTGAGATAATCAATTATTTTTTGTGTATTATTGAAAATGTACTTTCCACATATTTTTATTACTCCGTACAAGCTTAGCTCAAATTTTAAAAAATTTCAACTTTGAATCATTTATAAACCAAAATTATAAAGTTATGCACCATAATAATATGGGGACAGCTTGGCTACAATTATTGTAGCCAATTGGCTACAATCCTTCCTAAAAAATACACATGAAATGAATCAGGAACCCACAAAAAATATTCAGGACCCAAAAAAATCAGAGACTCACATTTATAGCACAAAATTGTAGCCAATTGGCTACAATTAATTGTAGCTAATATATTCCCTAATAATATATCTTTTGTGATAAAATTATCATGCAATCATGTTCCATAGCGAAGTGCGGCCACGTAACTCTCGTCCACCACATTTATCATAAAATTCTTTGTTTTATATAATATTTTTTAGTTCTATGATATAATATTCTAAGAAATATAAAATACAATGTTAAAAAATTATACTAATGTAAAATCAAAATCACATACACGTTTTAGTATGGTAATAATTTTTTGATGCTTGACAAGAAATGTACTGGCATTTGTAGTGATAATTTTTGATACTTGACGTTTTAGGTTAAGCCAGACGATAATCGGCCTTAAATTAAAAGTTTAAGTAAATAAATTACGTACCTTCAAGCGATTGAATGATGTACGCTCAACTGGATTTTCATGTCTCCACTGATGTTCCAAAGCTTTCTCAAGTCTTTTGACAACCTGATCTATATGTGGACGTTTCGCCCGTTCCTCTTGTATGCAGTAATATGCTGTTTCTGAGAAGATTTTGAATGCTTCTGGGTCCATCTGTTTTCGTAGATGTGGATCGATCATATCATCCAAATGAAATTTGGCGAGTTGACTTAATAACCCCTCTTCCAATTCTTCATCTCGGATAACTGCACCCCTCCCGCACAAGACTTCGAATAATACAACACCGAAGGAATACACATCTGACTTGTGGGTCATACCGCCAGTCTTTTTATATTTGGGGTCCAGGTATACATTCTCAATAATATCACGAGTAAGAAGAAGACGGTTCCTCCGAGCTACTGTATTTTTCAGCGAAAGTTCAAAACCTGATAACTTGGGTTTCCATTTGTCATCTAGTAAAATTTTCGAGCTCCTGATGTTGCAATGTATGACACTAAAATCGTGTGCAACATCATAATGGATGTAACTTAATGCATTTGCAACGCCGAGACATATCTCCAACCTTTGCCTCCATGTGAGGGTCAGATCATTTAGATATTTGTTGAGACTTCCATTGGCCTCCTTCTTGTATATGATAAATATCTCGTTCAAATTATAATAAAGCCCAATAAAAGACACTAGATTCTTATGTTTGAGAGTAGAAAGCATCCCCTTCATCTTCTCAAACTTTTTTATCTCATCTTTGTGATATTTCCAATTCCTGTAGATCACCATCTCAAACATTTTTCTCTCATCTATTTGATATTTCCTATAGATCCTCCGTGCAACAGAACTGATCAACAGCGTTGTTGGTTTGTCAAGCCGAATACTGCCTTGGTAAACCGATTCAGCTGGTTTTTTTTTAATGGTATTCTCAGAAGCAAAGTTGTTGGTTGCCATTAATATGTCTTCATAATTTAAACTGAATGGGAACGGAATGTATTCATGGGAAGACATTTTCTTTTTGCTTAAATGGGATTGAACGCCTTTGAATATGATGTGACTCATTGATCCCTATATGTACCGAAAAAGACAACATTAAGAAGTGTGCAGATTCAGAGGGTGGAACACTTCCGGTGAGGTTAATCATTCATTTTTAACATTTATCAAAAGGAAAATATGGTGAAGAGCTAAGTAAGCATAAGAGGGGATCTTGTGTATCATTCTGTAGACTAATTAGATTTTGCAAAAAGTGTTGGCAAATTTGATCTTTGATCAACATGGAAAAGAGTTTGCATATATAACTTGAACCTCAATTTAACCATAACTCTCAAACCACCACCTTTAAAACAAATATGATAGTTTATGGAAGTGACATGTGAATGGAGCGTTTTTTTGTGTACTCAAAATATTAACTGGAAAAGACATATATATCCTTGTCTAGTCGTAGTACCCATTTTTGTTTTGTTTTCTTTTGAACCTCAAAATTTCCGATATATATTTTAGAAGTACCCAACAACAATGACAACCGTTTCCAGTCACTGTTTATTTTAAGCAATCCATAAGCAATGTTTTTTAAACATTAATAAGAATCAAATTTTGTTAAAAATAATAGCTTTAAGCTTCTTTGTTGACTGACTCCACCCTGAAAATTGAATTATAAAGTATCATTACCCCTAACAATTTATAGTTTATTTAAAATTCTTTTTCTGTGTACAAATAATTCTGCCCCCTCTCTGTTCGCATCTTTCTTTATTCATTCTCTTATTTTGACATTTTCCTCTTTTTTAATGATTTCAGTGGCTTACAACAAGAGCTTAAAAGAATATTACAGTAGTAATTACCTTCTCATGACTGGATGATGTCTCTCCAACTTCGTCCACAATTGATGAGTGTTCCTTTAACATCAAATACAACAATAAGTAAATAGACGTTACTCGTATTATAGAGTAGTTATTGTGCTAGAAAGATAAAGAGAAAAACCGTCTTACATAATTTTTCCATTCCAATTGAAGTTCCAACGCTTTCTCAAGTCTTGTGACAATCTGATCCATATTTGGGCGTTGCGATTGTTCTTCACTCAAGCACTCATACGCTGTTTCCGCGAAAATGTTCAATGATCTCGGATCCATTTGTTTCCGTAGTTTTGGATCAATTATCTCATCGAGTATTTTCTCTCTATAATGAAAAATTGCCACCGGAGCCAAATACTCATTATTAGGATGATAAATTACTGATTTCCTACCACAAAGTAGTTCAAACAATACCATCCCAAAGGAGTAAATATCTGAATTGTGGCTCACACGTTTAGTCTTTTCATATGTTGGGTCTGTATGCCCCTTCATAGACCAATTAACTGAATCAGTATGGAAAGAATGATGTCTTTTAGATGCTTTAATCTTCAATGAATGCTGAAATGCAGATAACTTGGGTTGCCAGTTATCATTTAATAGAACTGTTTCACTGTTGATGTTCCGGTGTATAACGCTAAAATCGCGTGACTCGTCATAATGAATGTAACTCAACGCTTGCGCAATACCAACAGATATCTCCAATCTTCGCACCCATGTCAACATCATCGGGTTACTTAGATAGTTATCCAGACTTCCCATGATAGTAGCCCTGGTAATGATGATCTTCTCACCATTATCATCACAAAACCCAACAAGAGAAACCACATTTTTATGCTTGAGTGTAGAAAGCATGGAAACCCCCCTCCAAAACAACTGTTCTCCATCTTTCCTTTCTTTATTAAACCTCCGAGCACTGATATTAATCAACTCACCTGACCACAAGAGCTGTCCCGTGTATTCCTCTGCAATTCTCCATGTGTTGATGCGATTTTCTTTAGAGAAGTTGTCGGTGGCAGATTGTATGTACATGTCTTCAAGGGTGATTTTTTTTTTGGGTAAAGGGATTATACCCGGTGAAATATATTCAAAGGGGATTTTGAGGTGAGCAAGATTGCCTTTAAGCGAAGGTATCTGTTTATCAAGTAAAGACGTGAATAAATACACAAGATAACACAATAAGAGAGTTTGATGAAGTTCCTACAACGTGTTTGATGAAATTCCTAAACCTTTTCAAACACATGTTGCGGTATATGCGTGCCTTGTATGCTATACTGATCTTGCGGTATATACTTGTTACTTTATAGCTATTATCGTATTGCGCTTGTGGATAAAAATTCAAATAAGATAAGTTAATAAAGTGGTACCCAAGAAACAATATGGAGTGTAGTTTGTGTAACAGTGAACTTAATTCTCATAGACATTCTAAGAAGATTAATTCTAGCTGTTGTAAATGTATACTGCAAGAAAAGTTTGACATGCATGCAAGGGTCGACAAGTTGAATATCAAGATGACAAGTTGGAGAGCACTCAGACACCTGAGTATGTTGGAAAGTGTTGTGCAGAAACTGGAAAAATATTGCAGAATAGGAGTTAAAGATATTGTCTATCTTTTGAATAAGATGGGATTACTGCGTCTTGGTCAAAAGATATGACAAAGGTAGTTATGGAATTTAGAAGTTGATACGAACCAAACTGATATTATTATTAATATGGGAAAATAACGAAAACAAAGAACAAAGATAGGTTTCCGAGTCCTCAGACCGGTTCTATTCCATCCTCCCTAAAACTGATGACTCCTAACCCTATTTAAACTTGTGTATTCTTGATAATCAAGAAAACATTTATTATAAGGAAACTAAATAAATAACTAAAACTAAATAAACACTAGACTTCCAGCAACTTCAATAGTTAACCCTCTGTAACACCTGGTATTTTTCCTAAAACCTAATCCTAGCCAAACTTCTATTTTTAGAGCCTGAAACGTTTTAAAACTTTAAATCATGTTAAATTGGATTTGAGGAGCGTGAGATATATTAGGAACGAGAATTTATTCCTTGATTTACTCAGCACAACCTAGAAAACTCGAACTTGTTTCATTTGCCAAATTATTTGATTTATTTTGAGTTTGAGAAAAACTCTAAAGTTTATGCTTGATTTTATTGGAAAAACTATTTCGTGAACGATGGCGCAAGTTTCGTAATTTTT